>JAQQAE010007311.1:0-15968 GCA_029823295.1 Pseudamia nigra
CCCCCCCCCCCCGATAACTGAATCATTTCCGAATATTAGCTGGTAATGCTGTATTACTGGCTCCGAACATGATTTGAACTGTGTAAAAATCAACCAGATCCTGAATTTTTAACTGTCCAGATTGGAAGAATATGAATGCGTGTTGTCCCTGTATCTTGCCTTATGAATGATGCAGCATTTTCTACCTGAACATGTCCCAACTCACTGCTTCCTGTCATAGAATCTTTTTAATACATCCCACCTTGATGATAATGTATTAAAAAACTCCTTTAATTAGGGTTGAACAGGTCAGCCGTCATACACCAAACTGGTACCCTCATATTGCTGTGGAACACATACAGGGACAGAGATTTAACCTGCCTCCACTAGTTTCTTTTTGCTGAATCTGAAACATATTAAAATATCACAGTGACACAACAACACAGGTGGTATAATCACTCTTAACTTGAAAATTTGGCAGGTTTAAGGGCACTTCAGGGCTTCGGTTTCCATTGGAAAAGCTCAGTATAATGGCAAGAAAAACTGCTGAAAATATTCTAAACGTATGAAACACAAACTGTCTTTCTTTGGAAGTAAAACGAATAAAAACTGAAACTCTTTCAGAGGTCCATGTGGTTCTTTGTCCCGATGTCCCTGAACTACTAACACACATGGTGCAATGAATTACCTGTGCAGCTTTTTGATCTGAAATATAAAGTACATATTCCAGGGCTGGGAAGGAGTTACATGAACTTACAGTATGTCTCCTTTATCTCTCCGTTATGCTGAAGAACGATTGCATGATCTCAGTCACTGTAGGTGTTTCTGATATTTTAGGCTAACACAATGAAAGCTTGTTCAGCCGTGAGTTTTTCAAACGCTTGAGGGCTTTTGCTTGGAAACAGATGCAAAGTGTCAAGGCTCACCAAAATGAGGCACTTCACCAAAATGAGGTTCTGAGCCAATTTCAAACATTTCAACTTATTAAACAGAGAAAACGTGAAATAAAGATCGTACTTCAATACAATTCTCTGTCAAAGTTTACAAAATATGACAAATTACAGACATTAAAACACAGGATGTAGGAAGTAAAGACCTGACTCTAATAAAAGTCTGTCTCAAAGGCCTCGTACTTCCTGCATCTGGGGGAAGTAAAGACTCCCAGAGACTATTCATCGATACAAGGCACATGTATTGTCCCATGTTGTAACGACAGTAACTGCTGACAATAACCTGCATCCACTTAACCAATAGCAATTCAGCATGAAATGACACCTTTAGTGTCTGTGTCGTCCAGTGTGCGTTTGTTGCTTCTTCTCTATGCTTTTCTTTTGTCTCTCCTCTGTCAACTTTAACTGGAGAAACATGACTTCTGTTGGTTTTTTAACTTATCTATCATGTTGCAATGAAGAAATCCTACGATAAAGTAACTCGTATTTCTCACAAACTCTTGGTTGCAAGACTTTTTTTTACAGCCAGCCCCATATGACCTTACAGTGTGCCAGACTTCCTTTGATGGTCATTCTCAGCAGCAACAACAGTCACCTTTGCTGTGAATATTACTCGACATTGATGCGCAGCCCAACTCCTGTGCTCTTTCCAGAGGCATGGTTGCAATCGTTCCGGTGGATGGTGCCTCCTGCTAGCTGCACTGCCGTGTTGGGGATCCCAAGGTGCAGCCTGTTTTTACTCATGATCATCACACAGCAGTTATCTACTATGGAATTTGTAATGGATTGAATACCACACGCCTCGGCAACCTGGTTGGGGCAGCGTTGCTTGGTGCTAAGCCACATGGCTCAGCTACACTGCTAATAATAATGATAGTTGTTAATTGTTTGTAATTGGAAGAGTGATCAGAAAGCTCAAGTTATACAAATTTACATTTAACACCAGCGCCCGCCGGACTTTTCCTGCGCGCAAAGAAGAGCAATGGAGCTACTGTGCCTAGCTGCACGCTTCCTCCTCGTGGCAAAACTGCAAAGGAAGATGGCCCCCTGCTTGTTTTCACTCTGACATAATTACAGACTAGTCTGTGTTACGACGGGTGCAAGGCTAACGTAGAGGTATTCAAGATTAAAATCAAATCACTGCAAATGGTGCCAAAGCCACTTTAATATGCACCGTATATGGTGCAGAGGATGACTTCTAAGCTTCAGGCTTCTGGCTTTTTACAGTCGTAGGTCTTAAAGGAGATATATCACGACTCTGAAAGTAATGTTAAAGTATTAAAAAAAATTCTCACTCTAAAGGAGGGAAAATACACAACCCCTTCTCAGATTACAGGTCCTCAAAAAAGCTGCTTCAATTTCTGAATGTTAGGGATGTTGCAGTTATACAAGCAGTGTTTCAAGACAACCAGACTTTCCAGAACCATCCTGGGAGTCTACATGACGGAATCCATGGCGCAGACAGGGAGAGGGTGGGGTCATCGACACTTTTTCAGTAACAGACACCCAAACTGCCTGTTTGATCCAGGGCTGAATACAAGCACTACACAAGGATGGTAGAATGAAAGACTTGTAATATTTTGAGCTGAAATTTAAAATACATATTCTATCAGCATGTGAGAATCAAATTAACTTGCTGAGACGAGTTACAATACAGGATCTGGTTATGATTACATGCCTCAAATGAACCTGTCAGGCCCTAAAATGTGTCACCAGTAATGTTAAGAGTGTGAAATGTGAATTACTGTAGATCACCACCCTCCATTTTCATTAGCGATCACATCAGCTCGACTATTCATTTGCGAATGAATGGTTTGGAGTTTTGTAACTTGATGTAAGGTTAATACCTACAAGCCTGTTTACATACTATTAAAGACTGAGAATAAGAATGCATGACTTCACGTTCTTACCGTGGGCTTCTCACTAATCACTAATCAGCCTAGATCAAAGAACAAGACAGACAGTTGTTCAAATTACCACTGAATCTGCAGCAGCGGGACAGTGAGAAATACGTGGGTGTGTTCAGAAACGAGGAGCCCTCTCATTCGTAACCTTCTGCACCTGCCTGCTGTCAAATGCACTTTCCACAGATAAGGTTTTCCTTCTGGAAAATATGTAAATGTGTGCATTTACACAAAAACCACAAGCTCAGATCTCACATTTTATCTGCCAAAAGTATGTGTATCAAATTCTGCCACCAGACTGTGGGTCTAGCAGCAGACGAACACACAGGGAAAAAAGAGAATTTTGAATCTGCCTCTTGGTATATGCAATCCTGGAAATAGCTGACATTTCAAGTGCTGTGTTTGTAGTCAATGTGACACACTGCAATAAACATGGAGAGGTAAGTACTTCTCTAGCGGTGAGAAAAATATCTGTAAAAAGCTATTGTTTTTATATTCCAGCACACATGCTCTCGTGGTTATTATTCCCATCGCTACCCAGGATGCTGTCGTCATCGTGTCCTCAGGCTCCAAATCAACAGTTCAGCCCTTAAAATACACTACAGTTGACCAGTTGGGTGCAACATTGTTAAACTCACTTTTTTTGGCCAAACAAGGCTGTGCTTCACTTTAATCCGCCTGGCCCTTGTGTGTGCTCCCTGGCCTGAAAACTGGCTATGTTATCACGTCTCCTCAGACCACTGACGAGCGCTGCCGTCCAACTGGAACAGGATCCCTGGGCCCCGCACCGCTCCAAGTAACACCACTAATGAGCGGCAAGGAGGCTTCATATCCAGGATCAGCGTTTTGAACAGTGTGTCAGAGAAGCAGCTGCCCTAACCTGACCGGCGGCTGCCCCGCATGCACCGCTGCCATGCTGACTCTAGCACTGCTCAGACTCTGGGGGCGACACAGGGCCTACGGGTGGGGATGTTTCTATAATCCTCCGTTATCACTCTCACACCAGCACCTGAGCCACTATGGATCTCTGCACAGGTACTACAGCAATTTTGACACTTATTCACTCAACAATACTGCCATCATATGGTGACTTAATTGACATTTTGAAAGGTTGGTTAGATTTTCCCAAAAACAGAGCAAGAAGGACATTGGTGATGGGAATAAAAAGTGTTCCTTTAATTCTACTAAGTGATTGTGTGTAAGACGATACATGAAGAAAAAGACTCATCATCGTGATGCGTTTAAAGTCCGCTGTACCCTTCCCAGGGTGTCGGACTGTCTGTTGGCATCACGTCGCCTGCAAGTCGTCCCTGATCATTCCACGTCTTTCTCGGTCGTCCTTTTCCTTTACTTCCTACTACCTCTACCTGTTGACAGCTATTGATGCAAGTTGTCCTCCTGTGTACATGGCCTGCCCGGCGAAACCCGTGTTGTCTTGTAATTGAGTCGACGTGAGCGATACCCGGTCTTTCATAGAGGGACGCTGTCCTCTACCTTCACGCCTCATGTCCATCTGACCATTGCTTTGCCGTTTCGCTACAGGCACGAGCGAACAGAATGTGTGCAAAGTGGCCGAAAGAAAATAACAATAATAATAAAAAACCTCAGATTCTCAATCATCCACCTGTCAATGGTGCCTCTCTGAAAACAACGCCACAGCTGCTCCCTAAAGCTGGAGACACACTCCACTCGTTCGCAGTTGTTCCCAATTTTGAAAAGACTTCATACAAGCCGACGTTTTTTAATCACACATTTAACAACTGCACCTTACGAGGGAATCACAGACGACATGATTTGTCAAACCAACTGAAGACACCTGAATGCATCAACCTCTCGCAGCAGCGCCCCCGTCCACAGGAGCCGGTTTAAAGGGTGAACAAACATGGACAACAAAGGCTCGCTGTTGCTGGTGTTTGCGTAGCAATCAGCTCTGACAAATCCAAGAGGAAAAAACGTGTATGGCTGTCATCGTTGTTCCGATATTCCCGCTACTTCCTGTCTTCTGACGCTGTTTCCTATGTCCCGTCGATATCTTTTCATTGGCTGCGCGCACTACCCAACGGATTCGATCGACCGGTGAATCTTCACCACAACAGACCGATACGTCATCTGCATTACTGCTGCCGCTGCACCAATTCATATGTCAATCACATGCTCCGTCCTCCCCTCACTCACATATTTAACACCCCTACCTGCTTAAAAACACTAAAAACAAAATATGCATCACGGGGTAGATTTTCCACAGGCCAGGATCTTGTTTCCTCTCAGATCACTCTGATTAAAGTATTTAACTGTTAATTTTTGTCTTAATCACATGAAAGGTCTGCAGCTTTAGTTTTGCAATTAAAGTAAAGCTTGTCAAAACTTGCTATTTTCAGTTTTTGCAGTCATTCATGTAGCTGTGAAGTCAACCCAGCACATCGTGTTTTTTTTGTACACTGCAGACATGAAGTGTTTTTTTATGTTTAAACGTGAATTTAAATATTTCAAAGGGTAATTAAAGGGCAAATATGGAACCGTCCTATTATTTGACATGTCTGGGAGACGCAGCCGTACACACACAGGCATCTTATGCCTGCTTCTTTCTTGTTTGCACGAGCGGTTTTTAAAAATGAAAAATACTACACCATGTCATTTCTATAGACATTTTGGACAGAGAATTCAAAAGGCCCCTCATAAAATAAAAAAAGCCTAAGAAAACAATAACCTTGGCATAAATAAAGTTGATACAGTTTTCCTCATCGTTGCATCATCTGCTGTCCACGCTTCTTTAGCACTAAACAAACACCCTTTGAACACAGTTTGAATTCATACACAAATAATTTTCTGCACCGCCATGTATAACAGCCCGTTGTATCAGGCCCAATTTGGAAGCGGATTAAGGATCTTTAAGCACCTCTCCAAAGCAGATTGCGATTTCGCTGTGTAACGCTGCTGAGTCATCGAGCAGTTCAAGCGGCTCCCATAAGTGGGAGGCTGTTCGCTTCGTGAGTGGACTCACATGGAAATGAGGCTGCGAGAGAGACTGGAGCTCCAAACAGTGTGCAGCGATAATTGGACTGTCAGGTCACTTCTGTTCAAAACATTTGTGTAATAGTGGAGTGTGTTGTCCCTAGCATTCCATGATTTCGCTCGTCGGATGCGTTACTCATCACACAAAGGTCATTAAGGGAATTACAGAATTGAAGACGCAACAACTAATTAACCTTTTGGCAACATACTGTTAAACATGAAGGCTCCTAAACATAGTTACACAAATAAGACTTCTGACTAAGTAAGCAAAATGGCAGTTTAGAGAAAGAACACTACAAAATAATAATAGAAAATGTAATCCTTATGTATTAGGTTTATGGGGATTAAAAAGGATTTTACTTTGGAAATGGAAAATAATATCCCTTATGTTTACATTTGCATATACCCACATGAAAATGAGAATTACAGTGTTTATGTTACCTTAGGAGTGGGTCACTGTGTTGCACCATCATGGTCGGGTTTGATACCTGGAGCAGAGAAAGGGTCACGTGAGGGTCACGAGCCAGGATGAAAGTACTGACCTCTGTGTGACAACTGGGGGTTTGTGTATGTTTAACTAATTTCCTGAGGGGGCTGTGTTTATGACAAAGCCAGTTGTTAATTGCCCCAATAAAGGATACGGGAGGTTTGGTATTGTTTAAACAGGTGTTTTTGGGGGTCATCTTCTTACCAAGTCTGGGGCTATATAAGAAGAATGTTTTCTGGAGATCCTCAGAGATGTTCATATTGGCCGGAAGTCTCTCCAGGTTTGCTTGAACCTGTATGATGCTGTCTGTTATAATAAAATCTTTTTTATATAACTAAAGACAGTGTCATGGGAGCATTTTTCTACATCACCTTCACGTCGAATGCTGTCCCAGGATACTTCAGTCTGCTCTGTGTTTTCTAGCAGGTGACAGGGGGAGGAAAAACTTCCTTTAACAGAGGAGAAAAACCTCCAGCTGAGGGTAGGCGGCCTCTGCCTGGACCGGTTGGGCTTAGTGGACAGAGGAGAGACAAAAGAAAAGAGTAGAGATAGAACAACAAACAACACCGACATCAGGAGACCTGGAGACCGAGGGCAGAGGGAGGATGATGCAAGTTAGGATCACAGTATCGAAAAATAGAAAATCAGAAGGGGGTAGAGAGGGACAGAGAAAGAGAGGCGACTAGACAAGTGCGAGATAAATAGAGAAAAATGGAAGATGTAGAGAGAAGAAGTAGACGGAGAGAGGGAAGAGTAGATGAGCGTGAGGTGGGCGTATAGTTGGACCTAAAATCAAGAAACAATTCAAGAATCCTTCAATTGCAGCGCTCAATCACATACTCAACCGCCTTCCTGTTTTCTTTGTTGAACCGTAACACATGAGTGTTCACATACACATAAGTCACCACTGACAGGTTTGGCCTTAAAAACTACTTTCCGAGTGTTATGAAAGTGTTGACGCTCGGCTTTAAATATGATTCACAGTCACAGGGACATGCGCTCGTTCTGCCGTGCACGGTTGTTTGAACAGTCATTAAAAGCTAGTCATTAAAAGCTGGAAATAAAGTATGGCTTTATGAGATTTGCACATCATTGCATTCTGTTTTTATTTACAGTACGTTGTATTTATGTGCCAGCTTTTTTGGAATTGTGGTTGTACAAAGCAGTTGAGATTGACAGAATGCTGAATGTTATTAGTGCAGTTATATCATGAAGTAGGCAAAAGCAGAACAAACACTGCAAAGTAACTACAAGTATGAGTCAGTCATGGTATGTCTGAAGATTCTCAGTCGTCCAGGTCATAGTATCCAAGACGTGTGGTTTTCCTTCTGTCGACTCGGCTGAAAATGTGGTTTGAAGACGTTTCGCTGCTTATCCATGAAGCTTCTTCAGCTCTCACGGTAACGGTCATGGTAAATGCTCTCTCAGCCGGTATCTACTACATAACATGTATAAAAGCAATAGCAGCTTCACGGCGACTCTCCAAAGCCCTCTATTCTGTATCCACCAGGAATAAATACAGCAAACCAAGTGCAACCCCGTCCACATGAAACATACGTACCAGAGAGTGTCCTCCAGCGTGGTAAACAGCCACGTTAGTTGACATTTCCCATCCATTGATTCCCATCATTAGTTCAACCTTTCCCAGCGCTTTGGTGTGACCTACAGCGTCTCCACGGGGAGGCACAATGCCACCGAGACGCGCATAAAGGAGCCTCCTATCGATCAGCCTGCACCTAAAAATACAGCCAGAGTCCAGCAATGACAGAGAGGTAAGCAACAAGCCTGTGTCTGCTAATCAATTGTGACCTAGAATTTTATGTCCTCAATCAATACATCACGCATTTCCCCCCATGATTTAATGATCTCCAGGATGTGTTTGTACCTGACACTGTGCAGGAGAACAGGGGTGAAATGTCACAAGGAGAATTTGTGTCATTTCTTGCAGAGTTTTACTCTATTGAATTTCCCATAAGGGATAAATGAAGTTAATTCTACTCTATTCTATTCTATTTCCTTAGTTTGTGAACATTAATTCAATTCAGCAGAGTCAAAAACTTATGTAGCATCTCCTTTAAATTAATTGTAAAATGACCTAGTATGTCAAGCTTTTACTGCAAATGAATCCAACTATTGCAGATTTCTTACATAATTTATTCTCTGCACGTAAATGTAGAGGGATGAAGACTTAATTTGCTGTGTTAATGCTGATTTAATATTGTGATGCTGTGAAAGACTGAATCAAAGTGACAAGAATAAACAGTACAACCAAAAAATGAAAATATGAATAATATGAATAATATGCATATGAAAATAAAGAGAAATCCTCAAAAAAATAAAAGAACCAGCAACAAAAAAACAAAATAAGATGCAAAATCAACTAAAATTAACTAAATGTCAAGAAAATAAATGAAAATGAAAAAGAAAATATGAAATACAAAAATAGAAAATTATGGGAAAAAATAGGAAAATGAAGAGAAATAATCATATAAATGAAGAAGATAATTGACATCATATCAAAATAAGAAGAAAAATGAATGCATGTTAACTAAATATCAAAAAAATGAAAAAATAAAGACAAATCATCAAAGCATGAAAAAAATTAAATAAATACAGTATAAAATGCCAAAATAATACAAACAAAACTAAGAAAAATGGAAAAGTGATCAAAGAATGAAGAAATTAACAAAAGTTAAAATAATAATAATAATTAATTAATTAACAAAAAATAATCACAACATCAAAGAAATGAGAAAATGAGCAAAGTAATAAAGAAATTAAATAAAAATGCATAAAAACTTCTTTTTGTTTGTTGATGCAAAATAATGCAAAAGTAAATGCAATCAATGAAGTAAATCAATGGACAAAATATAAGAAAATATCAAGAAATTAAAATAATAAAAGTGAAACAAAAGAAAATCTAAAAAAATAACCAAAAAACTAAAAATAAATAACCAAGAATATTTATAAAACAAGTGGTCAAAATAAAAAACAAATCGTCCACCCAAATAAACAGTTCTACCCTTTTTTAAGCGTAGTCTTCAGTTCTCTGTGAGCTGTTTGACCTGCATATGCTTTCGCGAAGGCGTTGGCAAAGGATTCGTTTATTTTTTGACCAATGCATCAACTTGAATTTTTTTTTTGTGAAATTGAACACATTCAGCAGCTGAATCTATTCAGCGCATGTCACATTTCATTGAATGGAACAAAAGATTTGGTGAAAGCAGAGACGATGGCCGAGATGTTAAATGTTCTGGATGCTCATACATCAAAAACTTCTGAAAACATTCAACAAACTGAAGAAAACGTTTGAGATGATTTCATTCTTCATCCAGACATGGTTCCAGCTCACACTGTGCTCTCAGCAACACAGCTTCCAAAACAAATCACAGTGCTTGATCCCGCCCCCTACTGGATTTACACAGTATGTTTTCTGTCCAACCAGGGATGATAAGACCCTCGATATTTGATATGCCAATGTTAAGGAGGCTTACAGTGCCACTGCCCTGCCACCACTAGGCAAATCAGATTCCAACCTGGTCTTTCTTCACACCTTTAGAAACCTTGTGTTCTGAGACAACCTGCAACAACACCTGCCATCAGGAAATGGAGCCCAGAGGCCAGCGAGACCCTGAAGAAATGCTGATTGGACTGTACTGATGGAAACAGAAGAGAACAGCATGAACATACACGACATGGTGGGATGTTTTACTGACTATATCAACTTCTGTTGTGACACTGTTATACCTACAAGAACAGTGAAATGTTTCTGTAACAATAAACCATAGAAAACCAGTGAAATCAAAGGCATCCAGCTGAGGAGGACACTTAGACAGGTGAAGGAGGCTACAAAAATGAGTTGGAAAGAAAACTACAGAACGACTATGAAAAAGAAGTGTGGAGGGGACTTAACCCTGGTTCCAGTGGGTGACATGGATCGATCCAGTGAGCTCAACCAGTATACCAACAGTTTTGATACTGTGGCAACCAGTATGACCACCCCACTCCCTCTACCTTCACTTCAGCATGTTCAAACAAATGCCTTTCCAGGTTGGGACTACGACTGACTCCGACTCCTCCGACTGCTCCAGAAGTGTGCATTTCCATCACAACATTCACCTGGACCCCCTTCGATGTCTGTCACTGTAACTGGTGTGAAGACAGAGCTGGGAAAACTGAGACCTGGGAAGGCCGTTGGCCCAGATAGTGTGTTTGAGATCTTCAACCTGTGTCTACGGCTGGGGAGGGTCCTGGCTCTGAGGAAAACAACACGCATTGTCCCACTACGGATGGATTTCTCAAGTGCATTTAATACAATCACATCAAACATACTCAGAGACAAGCTCAAAGGGATGGGGTTGTACCCCTCCTTTGCTTCCTGGAAGAACCCCGGTTTGACAGGCCGGGGACCTGTGTCTCTGAGACAGTAATGAGCAGCACTGGACTTCCGAAAGTCTACGTCACCTCTTCAGCCAATCAGTGTTGGCAGTGAGGACAAATATCTTGATGCACATCTGGACAACAAGCTGGACTCGCATGTACTCTACTGAAAGGGACTATTTTTCTGACAGACGCTCAAGTGCTTTGACGTCGGCCCTAAGATGTTGCACGTTACATGAGTCAGTGGTTTTAAGTGCACTCCTTTGCTGTGGTCTGCTGGGGAGGCAGCGTCACACAGAGAGATGTACAACACCTGGACGGGCTGGATGAAAAGGCTGGATCGGTGGTTAGGGGGAGGCTGTGGTGGACGGATGCACACAGAAGAAGCTGAAGGACATCATGGACAACCCAGACCATCCTCTTCACCTTGTTCTGTCCCAGCCGAGGAGCAGCTGCGGTGGACGAGTAGTATCACTACGTCGCAGGAGACCCTTCCTCCCCACCACAGCTGATGAAGACTGTGAACACTGAAGACATCGTTATCATATGATCTTTCTTTCGATGAGCTTGTGAATGAGCGGGATCAATAAAGTTCATTCGGTTCATTTCAGTCTATTCACCCACCACTGTGTGACTTTTCCTTTTTCAAATCTGTGTCAATGGAACACGTTTAATTTGTCAGAAGTGAAGAAAAGAACGACGGAGGTTCTGAGACGACCTACTTTTTTATCCTTTATATCACCAGGTAAGTCAGTTGAAAACCAGTTCTCATTTACAAAGCCCTGCTTTGATGATGTGAAGATGTGACTGCAGCGCCGAGTTGATGCAGAAGTCGAGGAGACTAAAGGAAAAACACACTTAAAAACGTTTACGTTCAATAAAACTGTATTACAGCGTTAATCTTGTTTTTAATAGCCATACCTCGCGTAACAGACTGCTGACTTCAGCTTGTGCAACATTAATGGTGTGAAATGTAAAATGAATAAAACAAAATAATAAACTAGTCTCCCCATAAGAAATTATTATCATGTAAGCTAAATAGTGAAATCATATGGATCATATACAGACTGAAGGGACGTGTTAACCCTCTTTTATACTTTATGACACATTTTCAAACAGATGTGACCTTTACCAGAAACATGAGATTTAATAGACACAGTTTGAGGTGTTAATTACTCACGGTCAT
Organism: Pseudamia nigra; assembly: GCA_029823295.1. Taxonomy (NCBI): domain Eukaryota; kingdom Metazoa; phylum Chordata; class Actinopteri; order Kurtiformes; family Apogonidae; genus Pseudamia; species Pseudamia nigra. The sequence continues at coordinate 11,899 of JAQQAE010007311.1, forward strand.
TCCCTCGCATACTCTCTTTTTATGAGGGCATCCATAAATCTTTTTTTACATTCCCTCATACAGGCGTTTTTTCTTCCAAATCTCTCCCCGGCCTTCGTCTCTCTCCTCCTCCTCCTCCTCCTCCTCTTGTCTTTTTTCCCTCCATGCACCACACAGCAGGAACTCTGCTCGCTCAAGGCTATGTGCTATCTCCACATATTTCTCTCTGGTGAATATTTTATCTCCTCTTTCAAGTATCATTTTCATACTGAAAGAGTGCCTGTGTCCCGCAGTGGTTTCACCCGCGCACTTCATTGTGCAACATCTCTGTTTCAGACAAGGTGACAATCTGTTTGCACATTTCAGGAAGGCTTTTGATCAGGGAATGCAGATCAGGATCATGAATTTTCATCGACGGGGAGGGGGAGGGCTCATGAAAAGGCAAACTGTGGTCATCAGGCATAAAGGTGCAAATGACAGGCTTATATTTGAATGCTTCTCATATTTACTCCGGCCTTTGTGGCCTGCAGGTAAATGGAAAACTCATCATTTCTCCCTTAGTGTGTGTCTTATAACTCTCATTCGCTCTTTGCCTGATCGCCCAGAGTGACACCGATTTAAGCTGTCAGGCTTCTCAAGGCCCAACATTTCTGGTTTAATAATTCACTTCTAGGACCTGCAGTGCACTCTTGTTTCAATTTGACCATTTTGCCATCTGTTTTCAAAAAAGTTGAGTCCCTGAGCAAAACATTCATGAAAACAGAATGTGATGAACCCTGCGTTTAATTGAAAATAGCCAGTATTTAACTGGATTTGGGAAGTTTCATGCTCATTTTGAATTTTATGCCAGCAAATGTTTCAAAAAAGTAGAGCCAGGGTCTACTGTACTGCATAGCATGTGTTGCTTCAAAACCTGTGCATTTGTTTCTGCATTAGTGTTCACAAATGTGTAGATTGCACATGCCAATGTGCACTAATGTGCCCCCATACCATCACAACACTGAAAACAAGCCAGATGGTCTCCGTTAACTACAGGACAGTTTTCCACTTCGCCTCAGTCCACCTTGAATGAGTGTGAGCTCAGAGAAGGAGGCGGGATTTTTATACACAGTTTCTTATTTACATGGTAGAATTTCAACTTTGATTTGTGCAGCGATGAACTGTGTTTATAGCCTTTTTTTTTTTAGTCTTCCTGAGTCCGTTCAGTGATGTCCACTGCAGAATCACGTCTTAATTTAATGCAGTGTTGCTGCAGGTCACAAGACCAAGCTCATCCAGTGTTGTTTTCATCCTGGTCCCTCATAGGATATGAAATCTCCAGGCTCTTTGTAATTTTACACTGAAAAACATTCATGTTCATTTGATGCATTATTTGTCAGTACAGTTTTTCACAGAGTGGTGAACCCCGCAGCATCTTGAGAAAGACTTGGCCTTTTTGGTCTGGTCGTGTTACTAACATGTTGCCTGTTGATCTTATTAGTTGTGAGATGTTGCACCAGGTGTGTTTGACACATTTCATAACTGTTTCAGTGATTTTTAGCCGCTGGCACAACTCTTTTGGAATGCCTTAGTGGCATAAAATTCAAAATGAGCATCTAATTCTAAATAATAACAACATCTCTAAACTGATATTTTGTTTTTGTGCCGCATTCAATTAAATATGGGTTTTGCAAATACCCCGTTCTGTTTTTATTGACACCTCAAACAGCGACTCAACCTTTTTGGAAACCAAGTTGTATACCCTCAGGCTGGCAAAAGTCTTATTTATTTTGTGCTGATCCAAAATGGCAAGAAGAAAAATATGCTAACGTCAGTGATTATGTAATAATGGGTTAAGGAAAAGGACAGGCCCAAATCTATTCATATAAATGGCACTATTTCCATTGAGTTCTATTTAAATCAATATATCTGTTTATTCAGAAATGTTTTATTCATTGGACACATTTTCCGTGGAAGAGAGAATAAGCAATAAGTTGAATTTGGAATGCTTTGGCCCATGCATTAATTCAGTTTGACACTGTCCCGTGCATGCGGCTGTGTGCACATATGGTGCCTGCGTTGTGTGTTCATATTCATTCTACATTGATACAAGCTGAACTGGCATCTATCAGTATCATGAGTAGGATAAAAGTCACAGTGTTCCCACTTCTGATTAATCATAAGTTCTTAACATCAAACAGGGCTTTCCAGGACTCCAGCATATATTAGGACTTATCCACGCAGCTTTTGTTACACCTCACTGACTCCAACTCTCTAAAGAAATAGAGACAGAAAGCAAAAGAGAAGAAGAGAGCAGGAGTCAGACAGCGGTAGTGATGGTGACAGTAACGCAGGCACTGACATAAATAAGATTTAGGTAAGAAAAGAGCTCTGCCATAAATCATTTAGTTTCCCACCACTCCAAGAACCGATAAATCACCCGTTCAGCGTTGTGAGGAGCAGCTAGCCAACGCTCAGATCTGGGTTAGGATTCAGCAGAGACTGAATCTGGGTTAGCAATGCTTTAAAAATGCTGAAACCACTGGAAATAGGCCTTTGACAGAATCACATGTTCAGCACTTATTGGAGAACTGGGATACACGCATTGTTTTGTCATAAACTAAAACAAATATGTCCTTAAAAGTAATTCACCCACTACAACATTGTCAAGAGGGAGATTGGGTTCAATAAATACTGAGTCAGGAAGTCCCTGTAAGTGAATAATTAAACATATTGGAATCATTTGCTGATTAAATTTTCATCAAATTCAGCAGCAAAAAACTACCTAGATTTCACTGAGTAGACTTTAATAAGGAAGAGCAAGGAAGGTGACTTACTTAAAAGAACTTAAAAGTACTTAAAGTGCACCAGTGACATTAAACAACACATTTTGCCATCCATGTAATGCTTTTATAATTTAAAAGTAAAAAAGGTTTACCTGCATAGCATTGATTTATTATGAGCTATTTCTCCCATTTATGTAAATCGTGTGAAGAATGAGAGATGTCATGGATTGTATGTAAAGATGGACAGCAGCATTTCCTCCCACTGTGTAAAAAAAGAAGACGTTGGAGCTGCTTGTTGTGTAGGAGACGTCCTGGTCGGCCAGTTTTCAGCCATGTGCTTTAGGATTTCAGACTATGACTAGTCGCTACCGTTGTCAATCAGCTGTATTTATAACAACAACAACTTTATCGGAAAGATGGCAACTTCAATAACCTGAGGAAATCTACCTAATGAATCCAAAATCATCTCTGGGATTTAATAATGCACCTCTTCATTTTTAGCCCAATTTAGGAAGAGCTTTTCTCAATTAATAAAACTAGTTGCACAAATATACAGTATGTATGGTTGATTTTATGATAATTCGCAACATGTGGGATTTGGTCACATCTGACTGATTTTTGTGAGTCGTCCTGTGTCTCAACACACACGTTGGGAAAGAACTTACAACGACTAGTCCTCTGTCATGTCAGATATACCCAACCCTGAAAAAAGACATCACAGCTTTAAAAAAAAAAAAGACCTCTATCAGAATGCCACCGCTGGGGCAATCTGACCCGGATGGTGCCACTGGAATGCTGTAGGCCGGTCGCTTACGAGAGCAGTGACTGGGGGTGGGCGAATCCGGTGTCCTGCAGGGTTTTGGTTTACTGCTCCCAAAAAGTTAGCAATGGATTAACAGCATTCTAAAAGCAACTAATTACTAGGAAAAGTAAATATTGCCTGACTGTTCACGGCAGCATGTTTTCAACAACATACAGTACGTGTCTATCGTGGCTCTGCCTTCTTTTCAGTGGAGCTTTTGTTTTCCACACCTGGGTTTGTTCTGTTGGACCCTGGTTTAGTAGAGGCATGAGATGATGAGAGGTGCTTCCTGAGATTCGAATTGTTTACAATTGACGTGGAGAAACACTTTGGACATAATGGACAATTCACATACTATAATCTCAGGAAATTAATGTCTGTACTTCAATTTAAAAACAATACCTTTGAATTGTCTAAGCTCTCTGTGTCTCTTTGGAGTTTGAATGTGCGACACTCATCCAACTCTTTCTCAGCCATTTATCATCACTTATGCAGTTGTGTCACCCCCCCCCACCCCCCCCACC
>JAQQAE010007312.1:0-12856 GCA_029823295.1 Pseudamia nigra
GCCTGCAAAGCCTTCTCTGCTGGCCTAAAAAATATCTGAATCACAGACTGATGTTAATTATATTTTATCCATGAATAACAATGAAAACCTAAGCCATGCTTTCTTATGTCACCTAAAGGCAGTATGTAAAGTGTGAAAAGTATTAGTCCCAGTACTGAGCTTTGCGTAACGCCATAAGAAACCTTACACCATAACCAGCTCTATTTTGCTTTTTTCCCCTTAATTTGACTCACACTGTAGATGCTAGATTTCTTGTCTTTTAATTATTTTATTCATTTTCTTGGTATTATTCATTTTTTGTGATTCTGCTGATATTTGTTCATTTTGCCAATTATGTAGTTAATTTGTGTTCATTTTGTGGATTATTTTAGTTTCTGGATTACTTTCTTTCATTCATTGTTTTGTTCATTTCATACACCAATATTTACAACATTAAGTCCAACATGACTAAATATGGTGTCCATTCTTATACATATTTTTTTGTACACTCAAGTAGTAAAAACACTGGGCTTGAGAATTAAGTTTTTGGGAAGCAGCTCTAGTCTATTATGACTTTACAGAGTAAAGAGAAGGAACCTGGAACATAAGCATGAGGAGCTGCTTGCACTGAATAATGCAGACAGTTGGAGTCCTCCTGTCTGTGCAGATAGAGGAGCAGCCGTCCAAAAAGCCGAGGGTTGTGGGTGTTAGTGAACGCCTTGTGACACGCTGAGCCGACTGCTGGGCACGTGAGCACCCACAGCACATCACTGCACCACGTCCTGTTGGTGTCACTTCATAATGACACAAAAGCTATTGTGATATATTCTAGACTGATTAAATGGACCGTAATATAGAGGGTTTGTTTTTTCCAGGTTTACTTTCAAAAGGCTCAAGTTTTCTACAGTGTATATAAGGCTTTAAGAGTCATTAAAAACTCTTAGAACTACACAAAATAAATGACAAGTCAAAAAATGAAAGACTGGACAAAATTATGTTTTTCATCTTGTTCTTTTTTTTATATATATATTTTGTATTGTGCTTTATGTCTGTCATATTTTTCATAAAGTAAGTTTAAGCTCCTTCCATCTTTAACGTAATTTTTCATTCTTTTAAATAGTTTTTGACATGTCAGCGTAGTGTACAGCATTCTCATCAAAATAATAAGTGAATCACAAGTCTCGTCTTCAGAGAATGCTGGCACGTTTTATTCTCGACACATCTTTTAGAATGTTTTTGTCTATCAGGTTTTTGTATATTTTCGTTGTTGGCTTTTTGCTCATTTTCATCTGGTGTCCTGTTTTCATTTAGCATATTTCCATTGTTTTTGTCTTCTTTCATCTTTTACAAACAGTTTTAAATCACACATCATCTTGTTTCTTTAGCTTTCAATCTGCCTTTGAGTTTACATGACTAATATTAACCCTTATTTTGGTGATGGGTATCTCAATTGACTCATTTTTAGCTATTGTGATCTTCCTCTGTCTGTTACCGTTTTCTCTGACCGGCCTCATTCCTCTTAGCCTGTTTTGGGATTTTGTCAGAACAAACTGCAGCGTGGGAAAAACAGAAATCTGCAAGATGGAATTCGTCAACGGAGTCTCATTTCGTTGCTCAGTGAAGCAGTGGAGACAGCAGTTGCTCTCGTGTCTTTGCCTCATGTTGCAAAGAAAATCATCAGCGGTCTAATAGATCAAAGTGTGCTGTGGTGTTTTCTCATTTACTTTTGTGTCATTACACGTCGAGACACAGTACTTTTTTTTTTCTTACACAATACTCAGCTGCAGTCGCCAAAACCAAATTGTTGGATGAATTTATAAGCAGCATTAACAGCTTTTATAAGTAGTAAAATAGTGATTCCTAATTTGTTTAGTGTTACAGGTTAACACTAAACTTGTAAACCAATCTACATATGGGTGTTTTTGTATTTTACTTTTCAAATGTAAACAAAATATGTGTGAATATGTGAATTTACTTTTGTTGTAATGTTTTGCGGCTGCAGTAAATCAACAAAATGAGCAAAAAAAAATATAATCGATTCCATGATCAACAGCGACTAGAAAGTGTGCAAAACAATGAACAAAATTAGCAAAGTAATGTAAATGTACTGTAGAAAGCAAAAAATTAGCTGAAGACTGAAAATATAAAGGCACAACAAGCACAATAATCCACAACATGCATAAAATGAACGAGGATTGACAAAATGAACAAAAAAGATAAAAAGTCATGTATTCATCTGTCTCAGGTTTTTGATTTAGTATAAAATCCATAAGCCATGGCATTGCTTGCATTTTACTCTTTAAATCTATAAATACAGGGATAAAAAGTGAATATTGAGCTTTATTTGTTTTATTCAGTGTGAACAATAGCACTATAGCCAAATGAAGTCAACAATTACAAGAAAGTGAACAAAATGAAAGTAATGAGCAAAGACCTGAACAGAAACAACAAAACGAATGAAGAAATTAACCGAATAATTCCTAAACTAATTCAATCTGAATGTTACATAATTTAAAAAATAAACAAAAAAAGAACTAAATGTAGAAAAGGGACAAGAAATCCAACATGTTATATAAAAATATTATATAATATTATATATAAAGTGGACAACAAGGAACTGAATAAGAAATAAAAAAAGAAAATGGAACAAAAATAATTGAGAAAATGGGCAGTAAAGAACAAACTGAACTTGACAAATAGAAAATACTAACATCAACAACATGTGAGTGGGAACTGAACAGACTTGACAAAATGAACATGATATTCAATAAAATGACCAAAATGATGAGTATGAACAGTGATTCTAAATTTTAGAAGGAAGAAATTATGAACCAAATGAAGAAGAAAGTGGAAAAAAATGAATGTAATGTTAAAACAATGTAACCTAATAAAAAGAATAAAAAGTCTCCATGACAGATTTAAGTGACTTCGGTGTAATGGTTGTTTTTTTGACATGTACAGTGTTGACGGCTGAAACCTCATCCACAATAAATGTTGCCTTTAATGTCTCATTTTTATTATGTTTTTTAAATAAATTCTCTGCCACTTATTTCCTTTGGTTCAATGCCACCTCCTCAGTGCCGCAATAAAGAGCAAGCCCGATGTTTTGTAGAAAATATTAGATACTGAACTTTATTGAAGCATACACAAGTAAGCATACACCATAGTCTTCATCACTGAAGTCGTGTAACCTTGTGCATAATAGTTGAACCATGCTAGCCCTCTTTAAGCAATGACTGCTGTACATGTCATACAAGAATTAGAAACATGAGAGCACAACAACGTGGATCGCTTCTCTAAACCATGCTTCTGTGTGGAACGCCACAAACCCTCCTGACTCTCACTATGATCACTTGAAGCTCACAGGCATGATTCTCTGAGTGTAAAAAACAAAATGAAGATGTGTCAAATCCAGTGGCTCTTAATTTCTCTACTGTCTTTAGCAAAATAATCTCAGGGTCATTTAACAGGTCATTAAATGGGCTTACTATGTCATAAATAAGGCCATGAAATTTAAGGTCATATTCTTCAGTTTGTGGAATTTTTTCGTGGGAGGGCCAATTTTTTGCATATTATGTGGTGATTATTTTGTTTTTGGATTAATTTGTGGAGTGTTTTGGCCAGTTTTTGTTCATGTCACAGGGAATTGTCTTTTTCAGTTACCTAGTTACATTTTTGTCATTTCGTCCACTTTGTTTAGTTTTTGTGGAGGGTCAATTTGTATAATATTCTGGTCAGTGTGGGAATAATTGTGTTCAGTTCTTATTCATTTTTATTATTTTTGGATTTATTTGTGGGATATTCATTTCGTAGAATAGTTATTGTGGATTATTTTGTAGAATGTTTTGATACTTTTTTTTTGGCGCTTTATTAATGTCAGAGCACACATGGCTGCCATGGTAGCAGTGCATGTATACACACACACACGGCTACCAAGGTAACGGTGCACCACACACACATGGCTGCCATGGTAATGGTGCATGCACACACACAGCTGCCATGGTAACAGTGCACGTATGCACACATGGCTGCCATGGTAATGGTGCACACACACGGCGGCCATGGTAACGGTGCATGTATGCACACATGGCTGCCATGGTAATGGTGCCCACATTCACTCTGGTACATGTTTTTTCAAGCAGGGGAAACTGGGGTAAATGGAGGAAATCTACACAGACCCGGGGAGAACATGCAAACTGCGGATGGTTTGGTTAGCTTTCTTGATTATTTTGTTAAATTAGCTCATGCTGGCAATTTTTGTTCATTTTGTTCACTTTTGTTCATTGGCCCTTGATGTGGTATAAAATTAAATCAGAACTGACAAAGTAAGTTCAATCTTCATTGTTCTACACGTATGTCCAAAACTCCTGGGTAAATTTGCTTCAAACGATCAGAAAATGGTCTTAAAGTCTTTAAATTTAACGCCCTTTTTCCAGAGACGCCCTGGATGTATTACTGCAACCTACAACAGTTATCAAGGGTTGAATCGTGTTTTCAGTAAAGGAGGTGTTTACTAAAAACTCCTCAGTGTGTTGTTATGGCACATTCCAGTGGAATGAGAGCTGTTACAGGCGTCACCATTTAATGGTGGATTAGAAGAATTATTTGAATGTGTAATACTGTAGGTTAAGTATCGCCTGTTGAGCTGCCCATGGGCCCCGGATGAATAGCTGACTGAACCAAATCTCACTACACTAAGAAATAAGAAATACACATTAATTAGAGATCCAGGTTTCTTCTACTCCTCCAACTAGCATGTACACATTTTAACTGAAAATAAAGCCACCATACTCTTCAAATGTAAAAGATAATTAGATTTATAAGAATTGAGATTCAACGTATTTTGTTCAAAATAAGTATTTCACAAAAGTGAACAAAATGAAATAACCAAGGAAATTTACAAAAATTAACAAAAAAATCAACAAAATGAATATAATAATCTAGAATATGAGCAAAAATGATTTAAAAACAACGCAGATAAACAAAATAATTGATTAAATGCAAAATGAATTAAACAATCAGAAAAAAATTATCAAAGATGTTCAAAGCAATCAAGATGTACAAAAATGCGCACAGGTCAAAAGTATTAGCCCCCATTTTAAACAACCCCCTTCAATTTTTTTACTCAGTTGCTGTGTAGAAGAGTGCCAGATTTTTGACAGAGGTTTTAAAAGCATGCTGCTTTCATATAGCAACAGTTATTTCCATTTGCAAACAAAAACAGAATTATTTTAGGAAAACAAAAATGACCAGGGCCAACACTATTAACCCCTCAGAGAATTGACTTTTTGATTGAGGCATAGCATGAACAACCCCTCTTTGAGTAATGGTCTATGTATGTGTGTGAACCGAAGATATTTGTGCCATCCCTTGTAAAAGCATCATGCCAAAAACAAAAGGAATAAGTTGATTGTTGACGGACACAAAGCAAGTGAGGAAAAGTTATCAAAGCATTTCCAAGTATCCAGAAGTATAGTGAGAAGGATCACTAATATTTTCAACTAATAAATTCAGGAAAATGAATTAAATGAACCAAAATAAAACTTGGTAGACCAACTGCCATTGAAGTAAATGCCATTGGCTCTACACATCAAACCAATGATAATATTTACAACCATTAGAAACATAAAGGCATCTGCATCTGCTGTATTCTGGATATGATCACACACGTCAAGGTCTTAAATTACTGAGTCAAATGTCTGTGTCAGCTTTAAAACTAAACCCCTGTTGTGAGCATTTAAACATCTGAGTAGGCAGAGAGTAAATAAAAAGAAATCGCCTACGGGGGATTCTGTAGTTAAATATATGGCTGAGGCTGAAGCCACGGCCCCGGTTTCCAGACAGCATCCGGGAGCCAATCATCATTATCGTGAGTGTGGAGAAGGATGTGTATTGATCGGAGTGGCGGCGTTCGTCTGGAAAAAAAAATGGATTCAACCTTCAGGAGTTTTCGCTAAAGTGTTGATCACCATGAGGACGAGGCTGCAGTTGCCTCAGATTTACCTTTACCCACTGCTTTAGACTAGAGCTGGGCCAGAAAATGAGAAATATACACGGCTTCTCTTGTATTGATGGTTTATTTATCCTTTGCTCAGTATTTGTTCATTTTACTAATTGTATTTTTCACTTTTTGTTCCCTTTCTTGATAATCTTGTTTTTCATTCATTTTGTTGCCTATTTTGTGCACTGTTTTGATTGCTTAGGTAATTTTATGTTACTGATTATGTTATTATTTATTACTGTTTACCTTCTTGAGTATTTTGTCCATTTTTGGTCACATATGGTCAAATTGTTTTTTTTAACTTTAGTGTATTTTATTAATTATTTTGTGACTTTTTTCTTATTTTCGCACATTTTGTTCATTATCTTTGTTTACATGATTTGTTGCTTTTTGTTTTCATTTACTTCATAGTCCATTTTTGTTAATGTAATGTGTTCAGTTTTATTCATTTTCTTGATTGTTTTGTAAAGTTTTGCAAAATAAGTGACATACGTTTGTTGCTTATTTTGTATTCATTTTTAGGATTATTTAGGTACTTTCTTCCTGCATGTTTTGACTTGTGATGCATTTTAATGTAAATGCATGCACTCGCGTTCACAACCTTAAATCAAAATGGACAAAATCTTCAAGAGAATGCACAAAACTTTAAAAGAATGAACAAACCAATCACAACAGTACAATGATCAAAATGATCCAAAAATGATCTTAAAAATTCCACAAATTGACCAACGAGCAAACAAAAAACAATCAAAACAAACAAAACTGAACAAAATAATCAGCGGAATAAACAAAATAATCAAATATTACACAAGCTGATCAAAAAATAAACAAATGTTCCATAAAATAAACACTGACTGAGCAAACATGAAGAAAATAGCCAAGAAAATGAACAAATCTTGCCTGAATGTGATCAAAGTATTCCACAAAATAAGCAAGTCTGCATTTTTCAACAGGTAAGATCAAATCCAAGTGAGGTAGATCACATGACACATTCACGTTGAACACCTCTTCTGTAAAAATGAATTGAAAAGGGGCTTGTGCGCACACTGTTTTAAACGTAAAACACCCAAATTTGACATTGATCGCAGAGTTATAGACTTGTACGTATGTTTATTGTAATAACATTTTTATCCATATCTACTTTAAGGCCCTTCGAGTCTTTGACATGAATCAGTGGATGAGCTGAGCTTTTCCACTCGGAACCAAAGTGGAAGCAGAGTGATAAAAGCCCACTGTTGCATTAGTCATCATTCTGCCCACTCTGCTCAGCCTTAACTTTCATTGCTGTCTCCGCTGCTTCCTCCTCCCCGTCCGCTCCGGGCCTAGTGCCACGGCAGGGTTGTGATCTGTAATGTTTGTGTGCATGCGTACAGTACGGCTGTGTTTACAGGTAGTGAGTGCACTGCAGAATGGAAATGATAAAATGCTCTGTCAGTACACGTAATCAGCACAGGAATGACTCTGCTGATGGGTTTTTGAACATGTTTGATTATAGTGTTATCATTCTTGGACAAAGTGGACCGATCCAGACCATGTAAGCACATAGCAGGAATATCACCAAAGACCTGGTGCATTTTCTGATTTATTTAACATCATTTCAACAAGGGGAAACTTAAATTAGAATGTTGTATGTGTTCAGAAATGTCTTGAACTGAATAGATTGTGGTCCTTAGATCCTGGTCGGACCGTCACCATGCAGGTGAAGGAAGAGAAGTCTCTGGACTGTAGATCAGGGGTCAGCAACCTTCACAATGTAAAGAGACATTTTTGGACAAAAAAAAAAACCTATCCAGAGCTGCAAAACAGTGTTTGAATCTTTTACTTACTACATAACACGTTTTAGCTGACATCACCCAATTGGTTATTGTTTCATCCACTTTTGTTCATTTTCTTTATTCTTTTGCTCATTTTCCTTTCATTTTGCAGATTTTGGGGTTACGTTTTTGTTCATTTTCTTTATTATTTTATGCATTTTTGAGTTGTGGTTCCTTTTTGAATCATTCTTGTGGCTTTTAATTTGTTGCTTTTTCTGATTTTTGCTCATTATTTCCATTTATTTCTGCTCCTCCTCTTGTTTGTATTCATTTACTTCATTATTTTGCTCATTTGATTATTTTGTCAATTATTTTGTTTATTTTGTTGAATATTTTCTTTCATTCAGTTCATTTAAAGCATTTTTTGTGATTTTTTGCTCATTTTCCCAATTATTTTGCTCAGGTTTATCTTAATCAAGAATAGATCTTTTTGTTTCATAATTTTTTTCATGATTTTGCCTCTTTTTCTTGATTTCTGATCATTGATCATCATATGTTTTTAATCTTGTTTATTCTCTTGATGATTTTGTTCATTTTGTAGACTACTTGCATCAGTTTAGTATTAATTTTTGTTCATGATGTAGTTCATTTTTTAAATTCTTTTTGTTGTTCTTGTACTCATCTGGCTCATTTCGATTTATTACGTCACTTTCATCAGTGGACAAAGCCTCAGGAGCCACTGGAGAGGGGCTAAAGAGCCACATGTGGCCCTGGAGCTGCAGGTTGCAGACCCCTGACCTCGATACTGGTGGCAATGGAAATAAAGATGAAGGAGCTGAAACTGAGATGTTTCCAGAGAATTAAACAAATGGTCGAAGTGGCAAAGGGGTGGAGCCATGATGTGGAAATGACAGCTGAATGAGCACCGAGTGAGGGAACACTTTAAAGTTTGATGGCTCGTGTGAGAATCCTTTATTTGTGATGAAGTGCTCACAATGGTACAGTAGCTAAAGTCAAATACCTGGGGCACGCTATCAGGCAAGATTTAAATTATGATGATTTGCAGCATCAGTGTACAAATAAGATTAAAACTTATGATTTTCACTCAGCCCACATTCAGTGATACAAGTGTTTGGAAACACTGGAACAAATGTCTTTTTGTGACATCGTCTCTTTGATGTCACCTTCAGTGAGTTATTTTTATTGCACTGTTTGTAACCAAGAATGTACCGTACATATTTTATCTTGTCTTTTTTTAAAATTCCTTTTCATGCTGACATGGACCTACGAGTCTGAAATAAAGTGTTTTAGTGTTAGCCAGCAGGAAGCATGTGAGTTTGTGACTGGATAAAGACGTAATAGGAAAATGATCATGTGACTCAGGTTTCTTTCACCCCTACCCCGTTCCAGTTTGATTTGAACCAACACGTGAAAACGCCCCCAGACCACGGTATGGACCACAGAGTTCATCTACGGTCTGACCAGAAGCAGTGGTCTCACTCTGGATCAAATTGAACTAAATTTGATCAATTTGGAGGCAATAATCAGTTCATGATTATTGCCTCCAAAACATAAGAACGGAAAGAATATAAATTTTAAGAATTATTGTGTTCTTTTTTTCTTATTTTTTCACATTTTGTTTCTCATTGCATTTATTACAGTTCACTCTCTTGAGTATTTTGTTCATTTTTCTTCACGTATGCTGAGTTCTTCATTATACTGTAAAGTTTGTTCCTTATTTTAATTACAGTTTTCAGTTTGTGTTGATTTATGTTTGTTTTTTTGATTACATCGCTTTCATTTATTGTTATGTCAAGATTGTTAATTTTCTTCTTTCGCTTGTTTTTATCATTATCTTGATCATTTTGTGAAATGTTCCGTATTTTTGCACATTTTGTTGCTCATTACTGTTCATTTTTGTTCACACACCGTCATCTCTTGACTATATTGCAAATTTTGTTGCTTATTTTTGTGGGTCATTTTTATATACTTTTTGATTATTCAGTTTGTGTTGATTCATGTTTTTTGATTATTTTTTTTACATTGTCTTGAATGTTCATTTCAAGATTGTTCATTACCTCTGCAAGGAGTTTATATATTTGTCGGCATTTATTTATTTATTAATTTGTTTGTTTGTTTACAACATAACTTGAAAAGTTATGAACAGATTTTAATGTAATTTTCAGGATAGGTCAGAAATGGCATAAGGACCAGTCGATTAGATTCTGGGAGTGATCTGGAGCATCATCTGTATCCAGAAGATTTTAAAGGATTCTTCATCGTTGTGAGACACGATCATATTCAAAATTTATCCTTGTAACACTACAAATAACACCCAGAGAATTTAGCCAAAAAACATCACACCATAATAGATTCCATCAAGCCACAAAGTGTGATCCAGAGGTGGGCAATATTACGGCTATAGTGATCCAGAATACTTATACTTACAGGGGTTGAGGGAAAATAGCTACTGTAAGGTAGAAAATAATACTGACACCAAACTGTAGTGGAAAGTCTCCAGATTCAGTAAGGTCTCTTGATTCATTTGTGAAATTGTCCTTATCTTTGCACATTTATAATCTGATCAGTGTTAAGTGCAGGAAGCGGCAGCACATGCAGATGACGGCTTGATGTATTAATGTGCTAACAGTAGCATGAACCAGACCAAATGAAACAAAAAGCTGAACCTTGGCTGGGACCTTGATATTTGGGCCCAAACATCTGTGAAGGGGAAAGTCTTCCTCACTGACCTCTTCCTAAGCGTCATTACTGTGGTACTAAAACAAATCTTTAAAACATTTCTGGGTTTTTTTTTTGCCAATTCCTGATTCAGCTTTCTACAGGGTGCCTCGTTTTGCTGACTTGCTACCAACAGGGATCATCTCATCCCTTAGACCACACCAATCTGTCATATTTAAAAAGCAGATGGTGAAATGCCTTTGTGTTTCCACTCTGATCTTGGTCATGATGTGATCTCGACTGCTAGGCTGGTACAGAGTAAAATAGCTGGGGCTGAAAAAGACCAGCTACTCCGCCTGCCAATACACGTCATCAGCATCTCAATGACTCAGCTAATATGTTTCTGAAGAGCGTGGTTGATTGTAATAAATACTCCATGCCTCCTATTCATCAAAAGAGTTGGCTCTCAAATACACAGCACAATGAATTTACATAAGAGGAATACCTAAGAGCTGAGAAAGGATATGAAAAGCATATTAATATTTCACCTTCTCAATGTTACATTTTCCACATTCGCCTTTTCACATTTCACCAAAGGCTCATCAAACCAACTAACAGAATGAGATATAAAATGTATTTACACATCAAAATGTCAAACCGCTGCCAACTATCTTACAAGACTTACCTGCTTATCATCACTCGAGTCCTTTTACTGACACACGTTTGAACTGGGGGTGAAAGGTTAAGAGTATGATGTAAATGTGACACACACGGCCTACCATCTCCTAAAATAAATCTTGAGATATAATTATTTTAAGGCAGTAACTAACTGAATTTGAAACAGCCCTCAAATAAACCATTTTCTTACGCCTCATGCTCCAACGCAGCTGACTCACTGGTTTGAGAATAAGCTGGAGAGTGAACGGTATCTCATACAGTGCACAGTAACATATGGCAAAAGTTGATCCCTTATAACTGTTTTAGCCTCGGCAACACAAATGTTGACTTTAAATTGAGAAAAAGTCTCGATAGAAGCCCTTCTGTCTCGGCGACATCCGTTCAAGACGTCAGAATGAAGTCTCAGGGTCAAAGGTTGAGCCCGTAAACAGTTATTTCCATGCTCTCGATCAGAACGTTTGTAGCTTTTAGACTTTCATCTGAAAGTTCACACACCTGGAAATTAGGCTCAGATTTCCTCATATTTGCATGCGCTCTCACAACATACAGCCATTTATCTGAACATTGCATGCTGGGAGTTTTGTATGAAGGGGCTACTGTGCACGCATTAAGTTTCCAAGTTGGAGTTCTTGCTTCCGTGCTTCACTGAAGGCTGTTATTGCTGATATAAGGGATCTCTTAGACATGCGTCCAGCCCCTTTTGAAGTTTATTAATTAGACAAATGCGCTCCTGTATGGCAGTTCGTTCCCTCCCCACACTGACAATAATCACCCTCAAAGAGAAAGACACAAGGAAATACTAAAGGGCTCATCCTAGACATGGAATGTAACAGTTTAGAAATCTGTAAGAAAAGAAGTTAAAGAAAACATTTCCAAAAAAGTAAATGTGGCAGAGCTGATTCCAAACCTGTATCTACCCATTCTGATCTGATACTTTCTCTCTCCTTCCTCAGAGTTAATGAGTTTCTTTCGTTTCTGACATGATTGGATGATTCAGCTCCGGTGGTGAGTGGAGTGATCCTCTAAAGCTGCTCTGGCGTCATCAAAGCGCATCTAAGAAATGGCTCCTAAATTAGCCAGGTGGAGTCTGGATTCCCTGAGGAGGGAAAACAAGCTCGCAGAATCAAAACATGTCCCTCAGGATGGCAAAGAGTTTCTGCCACCAGGGAAATCTAAACAAAGAAAGAAAACCAGAACAGTACAAGTGTTCTGGTGGCACCTTGTAAAAAATCGGAGTAAAAAAACACTTAAATGATGAACAGTGTTTCGTTTGGGATAAACAAGAACAGAAGTGCAGTAGAGGGGACTATTTGGACGTAGTGGGAGGTCGTGGTTGGACCACCCTGAAAGACTGTGACATAAGGAGAGAAACAGAATGAAAAAATCTCTGGCTCTGTGTATCAGCTTTGGTCCCTGGGGTTGGTTTTTCAGCAGTCTCTCCACCGTCAGAGCCGTTTGGCCCTAATCTCTGCTGCCCCCGTGGCACCGGAATTATTGAACACCGTGGAGCCTCTGAACTCTCACCGCTGTCTGCCCACTGTAGACTCTGCTCTCAGACCTGCACCGGCCGCACTGTGCCTGATCCCGGAGGCTGCGCCGCTTGGCCCCAACACCAGGCTGTATGCCAAAGGAGAACTGGTGCCACTCAGGTGCCCAAAGTCCCAGCCTCATCCTGACAAGCAGCGGGCTTGTTTGTGAGAGCACAAAGTCTTGTAGATAAAGAGAAGATGGCCTGGCAGTCACACCTCAATGATGTTGACAGATG
>JAQQAE010007313.1:0-15967 GCA_029823295.1 Pseudamia nigra
GGTTCCTAAAAATCTACTCTGCTTCTTTTTGTGAGCTGGCCTTTTGAGGTGATATTCCCACTGGTCTGTGCTTATACATACAGGACACTGGATGGAATTTGTCTCCCTCTGACTATATTAATGCATCAGAATCACATTGATTCTTATTTTGAGGTGCTTTCTTCAATAATGAAAACATATCCATGCATGTCCTACTTCATTTCTGCAGATAAACCATCCTAAACCACCCTAAACCTGTGAAACTTCAAGGATTTAAATAAAGAGGAAATTAATCTTCTGGTTCCCCGTTAGGGAGATCTGGGGTGCTGTGGAGCTCGATTTGGGAACGGCTGCTTCACTCATCTGTCTGTCTGATTTAAGCTCACTCAGTTTTCTGGCTAAAAAACAAGCCTTGTGGTAGGTGACCTGGCAGAAAGCCAGCCCGGCCACACTGGATTTAGATGGCACAGTTCACTTAATATACCTGCTTTGTGAGGTAATTGAGGTTTTGTTGTTTTTTATACAGCAGGATTAAACCAAATTAGTGCCCAGGAACTAGAAATAAATGGTAGTAAGACACAGACTGATCCCTTGTATTCAAATCTAACTTGACAGGCTGAAAGGAAGGTGAGAAGAGGGCAATCACAAAAATCAATACCAAGGGCTAGTTGGAGGAAGAGCGATAGCTCATAGTAAAAATAGTGGAAAACACATGCAAAGTGAAAAAGGAGGAGCAGAGTTTTTTAATCTCCCTGTTACCAAAAAACACGGGTCACCATACAATGTGAATAAAAACAGAATGTTATGATCGTAAAACACTAAAGCTCTGTATTTAATTGACAATGGCAAAAATTCCATTTTTGTTTTGAATGTGATGCTGGTAATGTGTTTCAAAAAAGTTGTGCCACAGTCATGATTAATAACATTTAGTCTGGAAACAAGAGCAAAAGCTATTATATTGAAAGTGGAATGTTTTCCCGCTCTTGCTTGATGTAGGATTTCAGCTGCTCAGGGGTTGTGTTTTACCTTTTCTAATGCAAAAAACAGGTCAGGAGTCAGAACTGCATGAGGCCCGTTCAGCACTAAGGCTTGTGTCCACAGGGAGTGTTTTTACTGCCAGCAGGGACATGTTTCCATTGAAATCTTATGGAACTCAGCACGTCAGCACTAAAATGTTCTCAGTGGACAGCATTTTTTTGCACCATACTGAAGGTGTTTTAGCGCTCAGTCTTTACAACAGAGGTGTGCTTGTCAATCACTGCTCACCAAGGAACCAGGCAAAATCAAGAAAGAGTGGGATGTAGAAAGTAAATTGTCTGTGCCATGATGAGAGGGGAAACTGACTGACAACCTGGTTTATTATGCTCAATAATTTCCATGATCTTATGGAGGAAGTGATCGTCCAATACAGTTTGAAAACGCTTCGGAGAAAGACATTTTTACATCGCTGTGATTCAGCCAATGTTAATTTCGTTGACGAAAAACTTCCATCACAAATATTTGTTTGCAGACGAAAACAAAATGAAAATTAAAAATTAAATCAATAATTGAGACTAAAACTACAACTAAATTGACCGACTTTTTTGTCAACGAACGAAAGATGAGACAAAATAGACAGTGATAAAATCCAATCAAAAGGAAGGAAAGATACAAGGAAAAGACAAGAGCCACTCAAAAATGGAGGCGGGACTGGATGAGGAGAGAACCAATCAGAGCGCCTTATTGAGCAGTGAGGAGAAACGCACAACTTTTTGAAAATGTTCCCAGGAAGACAACAGATGAAGAGATGATGATAAAAAGACTGAGAAGTGATCATTTGTGGGAAAAACACAACAAATCTGAAGACACATCCACAGAATAGCCACCCAGATATTTTCTCAAAGGTAAATTTATTTAGAATTTATTTTGTTTTAAATTTTAAATTGTGTAAAAACTGCAGTGAGCCAATGTTGTTGTTGCCTTAAAATGTGACAAACTGATTTATTGTCGTTAGAAGCACGTAACATTATGTTAGTGTCATGATGCAAATGTGATTAATGCTGATATTTATGTATATTTTATAATGTTTTACTTGTTAAAATGTTACAATATTATTACATTAGTGTCAAGTGAAACTGTCATTACATGACATTTTCAAGGAAAAAGTGATGAAATCTTATATTGCATTTGACCTACCTCACTGCCAAATTCTTTAATATTTACTGCTTCAAAGTCATTTTAAATGTAAAAGTATAAGTCTTTAAACTTTTTGAAACAAGTTACATTAGTTACTGATGAAGACAGTGAATCAAGTGTAAAAAAAAAGCAAAAACATCCCAGCAGAACATTACAGAGGTTCTGTTAAGTTCTACAAAGCAGGTGTAATGTCCTTTAGTTACACAAGTTTAAATTAGAAAAAAAAGTTTAATCTGAAATAAGTAATTTTAGTCGACTAAATTAGTAGTAGATTTAGTCGACTAAAATTGCTTGTTTTCGTTGACGAAATTAGACTAAAATGAAAACAAATCAGATGACTAAATCTAGACTAAAATTGAGATTAATTTTAGTCAAAAGACTAAGACTAAAATGAAATTAAAATTTCTTGTCAAAATTAATACTGGATTCAGCCACAGACACAGATCCAACTGATGAATGTCAACTTAGATGAGCCTCATCTGTAAGGATGTCATTATGTTCAAAAAGTATACAAGAGTCAATGAAACTTTCCAAGCACAGTGTTGCTTTTTCTCAAAATAGGGTGGTGGTGACTTCCATTTGTTTATGTTACATGCCAGAGTGTGTGACTGCTTCTTGTGTTGGTGTATTGTGCTGTTGAAATGTTTCACTGCACTTAGGTACTCAGCTGCAAAACATGGATCAAGTGCAATTCCAACAAATCTGTACACACAAAGGGTGTGTATAGATTTTAGGGAGGTGTTTACAAACCCTGTAAAAACCCATGAAGATGGCCACCATTCTCATTTTTGTCCAAGCCAAAATACTACGACTTTCAAGGAATGAACCACGACTTCACAGTCCTCCAGCAAGACTATGCTCGGCCACGTGCAGCATGCATCGCAACTGCAAATCTGCAGGCACAAGGGGCAAATGTCTTGCCATGGCCGTCATACTCCCCAGACCCCCAACCTCACTGAGCATCCTCTGGACACCCCCAACCCCACTGAGCATCCTCTGGACACCCCCAGCAGGCAGATGAACAACAGGGTCGCTAGTTGACAGAACAGGCTGCAGCTGGAACAGGCACCCCAGGAGGAATGGGGCTACACCTCCCAACACAGGACTACTCACCTGATGCAATGCATGTGTTGGAGTATTACCGCCTGTATTGAAGCAAATGGGGGTCATACCCATTACTGACTTAAAATTGGAAACAATTTATTCTTGACAACTTCTTTTGTTATTGTCTTTCAGACAATTTGCAGGGTCTGTTGTGACAAAAATAAATCAGGCTTTGAATCCATGAATATCTAAATATTAGACAAATCTTGACCCTAAGGTTTTCATTGACCATCAGTATACTTTCCCTGGCTGTTCTCTGCACTGTAACCTCTCTCTCCAACCTGTGTCTTCACATCACTTAAAATTAAATCTCTATATACATGTATTCTTCATCTGTGTAAACCCACCACAGACTTTCAATTTAAATCAACCTTATTCTCACTGGGAAAAAAAATCTTAAACTAGCATTTTGTGAGCTGACCATCAGAGTATGTTAAAATGTGAACCCTTCAGGAGTCACATAGTAAGAGTCTAAAGAATGAATGACCCGCACAATGACCATAGCAACACTGAGCAGTAGCAGTCAGGAAATAATGTTGACATTGCTGCAGGCACTGAAAACACTCCGTGTGGTCACAGGACCTTATACCATATGTAGCCATGCTGTTGGAATACATGCAGAATGTAATTTAGCATTGTCTTGGTAAAAACAAAACAACAAGGTCTTACCTGTGAAAGACATTGTCATTGGCAGCATACTGTATGTTACTAATAAACTATATATTGTTCATTATCATTGTTGACTTTATTAAATATAAGATGCACTAAGGTACCCCATACCATCACAGATGCTGGCTTTTGAACTGAGCCCTGATCAATCTGGATGATCTTTCCCATCATTAATTCTGAGGACATGGCATTATAGATTTCCAAACATAAATTCATATTTGTTCTTGTTAGATGATAGGTTAGTTTTCCACTTCACCTCAGTCTGTCTTAAATGAGCCTGGGGCTAGAGAAGGCAGCCATGTTTCTGGAGTTGGTTTACATTGGGCTTCCTCTTTGCATGGTAGAGTTCCCGTTGTCATTTGTGAACGCGGTGACAAACTGTGTTCACAGTCAGTGTCTTTTGAAAGTGTTCCTGAGCCCATGCAGTGATGTCCACTACAGAACCATGACATGTAGAATATGATGTTTTTTAAATTTACACTGGGAAACATGACTTTTTAATAGATGCACTCTTCGCAGGTGCAATCTATCACATAGTAACTTCCAAAAGACTCCACTATTCTCTTTTTTGCTCATCTGTTGCCCTAACCCAGTGCTTCTCAAATAATGGTGGGAAGCCGGGGGGAGCATGCTTTTTTGCTGTACTGTAATAGAACTAAGTGCAATTCCACTACAGTAGTTAACAGTGGCGCTCCCCGTGTCGCTCTATGGTGTTGGGTTTTTTTGCACCGAGCAAATAATATGAAGTGCAGTATAAACCCTCAAGAAACAACATGGAAAAATTTCTAACGGGGATGAAAAGAAAGACAGAGACGGAGATAATGAGACAAAAGAAAGTCACCCGAACGCTAAGATGAGGAAATATGACATGTATGTATCGCTCGGTTTCACTGGGACTACGGTGGAAGACGAGGAAAGACTGGTATGTTTACTGTGTCTAAAAATGTTGGCAGTGGAAAAGCATGAAGCCAAATAAAGTAAGGCGTCACCTGAAGACATTACACTCCGGTCATGCTGATAAGACGCTGGAGTTTATTCAGTGAAAACGTGCTGAATATTGTCAATAATCATCCTGCTTTGTGATGTTATTTTAGTAAACCAGAGAGCAGTTGTAAGTTGAACTATATTTCCTTCTTTTTTTGGTTTTTTTATGTTAATAAGGATGCAATGTAATGCAGAGGTGTACTAATAACTTTATAGAAAAGTGATATTACTTATAGTTGGTGGTGGCAGGGGGGCACGAAATGTATTCTTCTCCCTAGGAGGGGCGTAACACAAAATAATTGAGAAGCACTGCCTTAATCTAATTAATTGTGACACATTCTACCAGGTGTTTAAGCATTTCACAATTTTTCTAATGTTTTCTTGCTACCAACCCAATATTTTCTAAGCATGTTGCCGGTATCAAATTCAAAACTGCCACATAATTTAAAAAATCATTAGTACAAACACCACACACCTGACATATTGTAATTGTACCACACTCAGCTACACATGATATTTCATTGTTTTGCAAATCATCACATTCTTTTTTTATTTTCACGTTATACAACTTTTTGCAGCATACTGTATTTCTACTTAAATCCTTCCTTTTTCACTCTTTCACTTAAGATGTGACCATTCCTGTCAACACCCTCACTCTGTCATCTCTGTTGGGTCCCTGTGGGGCTTGAGGACATTGTTCAGTAGCATTACACCTAACACAGTCCTTTACAGACACACACCTCATCTGGAGTGGAGCTTGGGGGGAAAGGTCAGTCAGGGGACAACACCTGACCCTCCACCAGCTTCAGCTTCAGGCATCGGAGGCTCATGTATTAATTCAGTGGAGTGGAGGAACTGTCATCGAATCATATGCACACAAACTTATGATTAAAGCATCCATGTAGCCACAAACGCATACACACTGAGCTCCATCTTGAGGGAACAGTAGCCCTAGCAACAGAAGTTCTGCCAGTTATTTCTCCCCTCATTTTTTTCATTTTATGTCTCTGTCTTCTGCCTGGAAACGTGATCATAGACACTGTACTTACAATTGTCAGCAACAGTTATTTTTAAATATTGTCAGTAAATTAAAAAGAGTTTTCAAAAAAGTTAAACAGAGCTGCATAGTTCCACAGAGATCTGCTGGTGCATTATTTCAGACTGTCTATCAAAGTAATTGCCAGCTAAAGAGTAATCAAGGTTGTAATATTTATCCCTAAACTATCCTGCATCTGTGGATAAATCATAGTTGATTTTGGAGAAAAAAGAGACACCCTGAATTTTGTCATAATGACACCACCTGTTTATGTTATTTTTGACATTGTGCATTAATACTGAAGACCTTCATACTGTGATAGAACACTAGAGCAGAATATTAGGGCCACTTTTGACTAAAAAATAATTGAGGAAGTGTGTGTGTGTGAGGGACGGAGGGAAAGAGGGAGGGAGGGGGTAATATTTTAAGCAAAAATTCATGTCCTTACTGCTGAATCCAGTTTCAAAGTATTATGTGATTAGATCATATATAGCAGCCATAAAGCAAAGGATGAGTGGCAGTGTCTGTGGTTTGAAGCAGGTAAAATAACATCCTGGACAAAAACATATTTTTACACCTTAAAGCAAATTTCTGACTTAAATGTCAGGGATTTTTTTCTTGCAAATGTATGACTTTATAAAGTCTGACAAAACTGACATTTTTTCTCACAAATTTGCGAGATTTTCTTATAAATTTGTCACTTTTATTCTCAGAGAATTCCATAGCGCTTCACACTGAATCCATTATTCATTCTCTCCACAGTCACACGTTGGTGGTGGAAAGCGACTGTTGCTCCAGCTGCCCTGGGGCAGACTGACAGAGACATCAGAATCAGAATGCGTTTGTCATTGTCAAACATTTCCATCAACAACGAAATTACATTTTCTCCCACCGAGAGGGAGGGCACATGGCTGCCAATCCATGCCAACGGCCTCTGTGACCACCACCAGGTGTTCATACCCCAGTGTCTTTCTTCACTGCGTGGTATGTTTATTCACTAATTGACTTGGATGAAGGACACAACGGCAGAATGACTGGGATGAAGCAGGATTTGAACTGCCAAACCGGAGACAACCCTCTCTACTATGTACCTCCTGAGCTACAAAGCCACAAAGATGGTCCACAGCTCTGCACATCAGATTCATCAGATTCACCTGGAATGGTTTTCAAATCACCAGTGTACCTTGAAAAATGCAATTTAAAACTGATACAGCAATCTTATTTGCTGTCATATAAATTAGCTAAAATAAACTACTTTGATTGTTCTAAATCACTGTTTCCAGAAAGTTTTGGCTCAAGGGCCAAAAAAGAAATTTGGCGTTTCCGAGGGACCAAACCTCAAAGACCCACATACAGTAGCATAGCATTTTTATATCTCTTTAAATGTAGAAAGTCAAAGGTCAAATGAGAAAAATGCGTCCTAAATCAATACAATGAATAAAATAATTTTAATAAATAATCACATGAAGAACAAAAAAATAAATTAAAAAATCAAGAAAGTCAACAAAATATTGAGAAAATTAAATTTTAAAAAAAGAAACACAAATGCACAAAAACATCAAAAAAGAAAAGTAAAAGTTCACAAAACTACAATATCAGTGCAAAAAACAAAACAATTGAGAATTTTAGAAAACAATAATCCAAAAAATAAACAGTGTATCGAAATCCTGATTTGCATATGTTTGGGATGTTGCAGAAATTAAACAGTGCACCACAGTCGAATATGTGTGAAATTTTTCTAATAAATGATAATCTGCACATTTTTTTTCATTTCACATTTTTGCTGCACTTATCAAATACAGGATTTCCATATTTAAATACTGCCTTCTCTACAATAAAAGGAATACTAGTTAAAAGTGAACTTTGATGCCATATGTAATGAATCCCCTTTGACTTGATAATGGTATGTCACATAAGCAGCGATTCTTTTGTGGTTGTTCCCTTGTGTGGGGAATATGTATGAGAATATAGAAGCTTAGTAAATTAGGTCCAGTGGGGATTTGAAGCCAGTAAGGGTTAGTGATGAATATATTAAAACTGTTTTTGATAAGCCACAGCAGTATGAAATAAAATAACTACTGGAACAGATTAAAGACCAAACTTAGAATTAAAAGTGAGCCAGAATAGGACATGTGTTTTCTGAAGGAGCAGGATCTAATATATACTACAATACACTCTGTACAATCTGTTGTGCGGGGTTTGTACAGTATGTCCCTGTCAATGCATAATGTTTTATAGTATCTAAAATTTCCAACTGAAAGTGAAGCTTATGAAAAAGTGGTTGGAAAAGCAAAAGGATTGAATGATGCTCATCATATTGCTAGAATGATTACATTGCCCTTGTGGTCACAGAGTCTGCCATGTCCTGCCACACTCAATTGGCTTCATGCTGATCATGCTGATATGAAAACAGCCCACACAAAAGCTCAGCACAGAGATTTGTGCCACCTGAGTAATGTGGTGTCAATTCTTGTTTTCCAGAAGCATCCCAATGCTGTCTCTGCATGAATGCTTCATGGATGGATTAGTAATATGGATAATAGGAAGGTGACGCATACTGAATGTAACTGTGTGCAGTTAATTATTATCCACTAAAACAGGCAGATATTGGTTAAAAGATCCCGAATCCTCATGCCTGCCATGTCAACAAAATAGCTTGAAAATCAGTAGAAACTTCGTATGTTTATTGACGACTTAACGATCTACATCCTATCAACTTTTGGGAGATGCAGCCCTGTCAGTTTGTGATAGAGGCTGCTATTGCCTTTATCAAAAGAAGACAATAATTCAAACATTGGCTCATTTGAAACTTTGAAAAATTGATTTATTTGAAACTTGCTATAGCCATTGACCACCAACCAATCTTAAATCATTCGCATTTTAGGATCGGTGGTGCTACTGCTTTAGGGAGAGCTATTGTACTTCTTGCAACAAGAAAATTAGTTAGTGTTTGAAATTTGTTGAACTGGCTTACCTGAATCCCTCCATAGTTATTGAGCATTTACCAACTCCACCCTGTCAACTTTTCAGATAGGTGGGGCTAGTAGTTTTCAATAACGGCGCTTACTGCTTGTAATGAAAAAATGCATTATCTTGGAAATGGCTGAAGCCATTTACATGAAACTTGGCATGATTATTGACCTCTCGATAATCTACATCACTGGTGGCTGACTACAGTCCTCCAGAGCCACTGCCCTGCTTGATTTCCAGCTCTGTCTGCCCTACCCACTGTTAATGACCTATTCCGTTAAAAACAGTTTTTCCTCCCCCTGTTGCCCCCGGCTGATTAAGGGATAGAAAATGGATAGATGGATGGATGGATAGATGGATGGATTGAATTGAATGACCTGGTATGCTGGAAGATACAGCGGGTAGGGCAGAAACAGTTTGAAAAAAACAAGCTGCACAATGACCCCAGAGGACTGGAGTTGGCTGCCCCTCATCTACATCTTATAAACTTTTAAGATAGGTGGTGCTTTGCTTTTCAATAGTGGGTGATACTACCTGTTTTGAGAAAATCTGATTGCTTGAAAGTGTTACATTACTTGAAACTTGCCATGTTTATGGATCACTTAGAGATCTCAGTTATGCCAACTTTAAACATAAGTGGCACCAATCAGTTCAATGGACAAATAATTATGGACCATATACAAATCTCCATCCTGTTTAGGTGCAATTGAAGAAAAGAAGCAATAGACGTAAAGTGTCTGATCTGATTTACCGTATTTTCTGGGTTATATGTCGCTCCTGATTTTCAGATGCACAAGCCTAAAAATGCATAATTAAAAATAAAAAAAACATGTATAAGTTGCACTTGGAGAAAAGGTCACATTTTTTGGGGGGGAAATTTATTTAACAAAATCTGACACCAAAACAGACATTTCATCTTGAAAGGCAAGTTGTATAATCAAGTAGAGAACAACAGGCTGAATAGGTGTCTCGTACAGTATGTTAACGTAATACAATGTATGTAACGTATGTTAATGTAATATAGCGTAATAGGCACTGCTGTCATGGTTTGTATTCATACTGAAAATCAAGATCAAGCGAACTTTTGCCCTTCTGCTCCACGGGAGGTTTCTGTCCTCCTTGAGCTTGCCTTAGGACACCTGCGTTACCGTTTGACATGTGACAGTCAAACTCCCCACCTGCCGTTGTTCCTGGAGCGGGCTGCAGGCGGCCGCGTGGCCACGTGCTTGACGCCAGAAGTGAAGGCCCGCTCGGGGCTCGCCTCCTCGCCTCACCGGGTAAGTGACACGCAAATGTGTCAGCACAGACACGTTCGGTGTTAAAGGGTTAACAGTTATTCAGATAACTATAGCATAAAGAACATGAATATAACAAGTTCATCAAACTCACAATTTCACTCCTAAATCGCTAAATCCTTGAAATTCTTCACCCTCGGTGTAGCTTCTGAACAACGCTGGAGGTAGACGACACATCACTTTGTCCTTCATCCGAAACCATCCTATGGTTTCGTTTGTCACTCAAGTCCATGCCTTGTCGATCCGTCGGATGACTTGCAGAAAAGTTGCATGGCGCATCCTCCCGGCTGCCGTGAAGCTGTGCTCTCCATCCATCATCCACTGCTCCCACAGGTGACGCAAAACTGCCTTAAGGCTCTAGTTCACCGAGATGTCAAGTGGCTGGAGTACTTTAGTTAAGCCTCCAGGGATGATGGCAGGTATGGTTGTTACCGGTAATGTTTACATTTTAAATTGTCAGTGATACAGGAGTGGCAGATGTAGGTACACAAGCCTAGAGTGCCATCTCACGGCTGTCAGTGTGAAAACAACACACATGTGAAATAGTTCGTATGTTAGTCGCTCCGGTGTATGTGTCGCTCCCCGAGCCAGACTATGAAAAACCACAACGTATAGTCCGGAAAATACGGTAACTGAAATTTTTCACTATAGAATTTTCAAGTTGTAACAATAAAGGCTTCACAAATCTCTCACTATTCTGTGACTTGGTGACCACCTTTTCAGCAGCTACCTTGTGATCAAAAAACCTTTAATTCTACCGTATATTTTTATTGTTTTTAAGGTTTTTAAGTATTTCTTTGTCAGCATTGAAACAAAGCCGGTTTGTCTTGCAAACACTTCACTTGTTCTACGCAGTCACTACATCCCATAGCCTGTAATGGTGTCAGTGAAGTTTTCCATTTACTTTTTTATTTATTTACATTCTTTGAATTACTTTTGCTGTTAATTTTATCATATCCGCTTCAGACTGGAACCAAAGAATGGGCCAAAACAAAATGAAATCACTAAAATATCTGAGTGTTATGAATGGAATTTGGCACAAACTCTTATCATTGGCATGCACTGGAGCAAGTTATATAAAAAACCTATTTATACTTTTTAACAAAAATGTCTCCCCAGTTCTGTAGCTTGATTATTACTTGCGCTGCTTGTAACACTCTGCTGCTCATCTTATTCTACCATAAGTCCCAAAAACAAACACCTCTGTTGTCATTCCAAACAGCAGCAACCAAGAAATTCAATTTACAAAAACAAAGAAAGAACACAGAATCTGCCACCCATCTCCTGAACCTTGCTATTAACTATTGTCTTGTACATGCATCTTTAGTTTTGTTCCTATTCTATTGTTTTTCTTGTTTTCAGTTTGTCCTGCTGCTGTTGCTCTGTTATTTGTATCTGTTTTTTTGTTTGTGTGTTAGATTGTATCTCCAGAATAGACCCTAGAGTGAGGCAGCCATATACCATGTTACCTACGGTATAAGGCAATTTATTATTATCACATTTCTGATCACATACCCTGAAACTGTATTACACAAGGAGGAGCACTATATCAATTCAATACTCAAACGCATGAGCTCTATGGAGCGAAGTTCATAGATGGACTTCAAGGCAGTGAAATATATGTATGCTGTGGTCAGAGGAGAGCCAGAGATGGAAAAAAGGGAAAAAAGCCCAGGCTGATCGGTGGCAAGTGGAAAAAACTCCACAAGTAAGCGTACGAGCTTGTGCACCTACTGTATTAGGTTGTAAGCTGTGTTGACTGGCAGGTCGCCTGTCTAATCATTTACAGCACACCACGATGAGTGGCTAAGAGCTAAACTTCCAACATTGAAGACTGCACCTTTAACATCATCATGTGGTGACACACTGCCGTACAGATTGATGAAATCAGATACTTGCACATCAATATGCGATCAAGCATTGGCATATGACAGTTTGGGGTGTGAATGTGTTGTTTGTACAAATTCATTAGACCACAGCTTATTGTAAAAGTGAAAAAATACTAGAGCATGTTATTGTTATTTGATTAAGATACAAACTACAGTTATTTACCTGTAAAACAAGAAACATTAGTTTTAGTGGTGGAATGTTATGCTTGAGTCATTTTGGACTTCTTGTGTGCTGGCTCAAATTCTGGTATGAAAACATGAATTCAGTTTTAAATTCCCCACTCCTGTTCAAAATGGTAAAACATGGCAAACTCCCTGAAAAAGAAGGAGCTCACATTAAAGCACATCATGATGCTGATGGACTTTGAGACAAATAGGACAGGTGAGGTGGTCTATTAAATTTGTTAAACACTCAACATCCAATGGATATCTGAAGATGTATGTTAATACCTTATAATAAATATCTACAGCTGTTCTTATGTTCTGTACATATATTAAATATTGTATGGCCTAGACTTACATGAATATATACTATATTGCTCTATTAGGTTTCACATAGTCTACGAATGTATGTAGTATATGTTTTCTTCTCATATGTTAGCTACAATATATTTTGTATATGAGAATTCAGTAGCCTATATGTGTATAAAATACATTTATATACAGGTTGAAGTCCTTGTCATACAGGGATGCCAAACTGCAGTCCTCGAGAGCCCCTGTCCTGCATGTTTTCCAACTGGCTCTGCTTCACCCAATGCATCTTCCAGCTTCTGAGCGACTGAACACACCTGATCCACATCATGAACAGTGGGTGGGGCACAGCCAGTTGGAAAACATGCAGGACAGGTGAGCTCAAGGACTGAAGTTGGGCACCCCTGTTGTAATGCTTCTTGTCACTGTGTTTGTTTCCTTACTTCCATTTCTCAAGAGGCTTTTCCTGGTTAAATAAAATGTACCAGCTTTCATTTAGACTCACTCCTCAAACAACAGCCAATGAATGAGTCCACTGTTCTGCAAACCACGTTTGAGCCTCTGAAGGACATGTCACCTTCAAAGCAGAGCTCAACAGACCAGCACTTGAACTGGAGCTTGGCAATGTGTATTTACAGATACACACAGTGAAGAGGACATCTTATTAAAACTGAACACAGACTCTGATACTTTGTCAAGAGCTTAAATTGCATCTGTCATAATAAAAATAAATAATAGTACAGTGAGTATAAAATTGAAAGTTTTTCTAATGCAAAGAGAAACACAACAGTTGTGTGTTGTCAACAGTCTAGCTGTGATGTGTAGTGACAGCGCTACTTTTACATCCCTTTATTAACATTGTCTGGTTTCCGAAGTTTACAGGCCGCACTTATCAACCATTCAGAGGTTATTCCACAATCATCTGAAAACAATTTGAAAGCTTATTTGATTTTGCAAATGTAAGCTTAACCAACGTAACTGTTTCACTAGCAAAGTATTATTTTAAATGCAGAAATGGTATTCAATTGAGCAGCAAGCTATTCCAGTCACACAAAAGTGCTGCTGATTGTCAAAGAGAGAACAGAAACAGTGATTTATTTTGTTATTTTAGAACATACACAAGTGCAGAGATTAAAAAAACACTTCAAATTGTGTCCTGATGGTAATAGCATGGTTGTCTAAAAACCTACAGTACATCACAGCCCAGTGAGATAAAGACACCGCATTGCCTTTAAAGGATTGTAAAATACATTTCTTTATAGAGACATCGATAATCAGGCTGCATTAAAATCCCTTGTCGGTTTAAATGCCTAAACAAAATCCCTCAGAGGTGGTCTGGGAATAGCACTGTTAAAAATAATTTAGAATGAATTTGCAGCCCTCTGGAAACATTTTGTGTTTTCATACAAGTAAGGGAAGAAATGTAGTATAGCAATGGGATGTTACATAAAGTGAAGACAGCAGATTACTACAGATAAGCAGCCTGTCCTTGATGGATCCCTGCAGAGGAGTCAGGGCAGCTCTTTCATACAGGTCAGGATTGGTGAACATCCTCCACAGAAGGAAAAACCTCCAGGATATATTTATAAAGGACATGTGTGTACTCTGAGACAGTCTGTTTATTCTCTCTGGGGTCCGTGTGCTTATCTGAGCAGCGTGAGCCAGTTCTGCTACAACCCGTGATTTCTGAAGAAGAGCTCCTTACCCGTCCTTGGCCATCACTCATGTAGTAAAATAAGTCTAGATTTTCAGCATTAAACAGAAAAAGGCTTTCCAAATTTGAAGGAAAACTGAACTTAGCATTTATCCACAAATAATCACCTATTATTTAGCAACCGCCACCACACAGTGAGGGCAAAACACACCTACATTACTTAAATCTTTAACTCTGGAGTCTAATAATATTTAGCTCTACAGTCTTTTATTAAGGATCAAAACTTCATAAATGTTAAAACTGTGTTAAAAATTATATGTTTTACACAAACATGGGATTTAATAATGCACCTCTCCACATTTGACCCTATTTGGGGAGAGCCTTTTTAATTAATAAAACTAGTTGTATAAATGCATGTATGGTTGCCTTTATGATAATTCCCAATCTGTGAGATTTGGTCACACCTGACTGATAATTGTGAGTAGTCCAGTGTCTCAAAACACACTTTTGAGGAAGAACTCACAATGCCTTTATGCAACCAATCCCAAATGACTACTCCTCTGTCAAACACACCAAACGCTATAAAAAAAGACACCACAGCATTGGAGAAAATGGCACTGTAAGAATGCCACAAGTGAGGCAACCTAACAGATTGTGCCATTGGAATGCTGGAGCCAGGGTGGACCACCAGACAAATTGCAAGAACAGCACAGTAAATGTCAATCACTCCACAATAGTGTGCTTGCACCAGCATTATTTGTCCAGAGGAACAACAGCAGACCAACCATGACCTGGTCGACCCCAGGTAACAACCAGAATCCAGGAGTCATATGTCCACCTCTTACACCTCAAGAACAGGTTATGATCTGCCACCGTTACAGCAGTAGAGACTATCAGCACACACAATCGACCACTACATGCAAAGAAATAAGCACCATACATTAATAAAGTATCATAACTGAAAGTTTTTTGACATTTTGGGTCCTTTTTTGTTTGTTTGAACCTGATTAAATTAGGACATTCATTAAAAGGTAATGAAGAACATGAATGATCATTTGCATAAAACATAAATTCTACCTTTATTTTACAAATATATGCAGTGGTGTGTTGTTAAATCCCTAGAGCAGGGGTCGGGAACCTTTTTGGCTGGCAGAGCCATGAAAGCCACATATTTTTAAATGTATTTCCGTGAGAGCCATATAATATTTTTAACACTAAATACAACTACGGTGTAAATGTGTGAATTTTTAAGTAAACCCTACAATTTGAGAGTCTAATAAGTCTCTGAATTTATTCTTTTTTAATAACGTTGTGATACTGAAGCAAACCGAAAATAAATAAAATGCTTCTAACCATTCTGGTGTTGGATGCTTTTGCCAGTGGTCTTATCTGTTTGAGACACGGTGAGGTTCAGCTTCACGCTTGATCTCGATTTTCAGTCTGAATACAGACCATGTCAGCGGCGTCTCCGCGGGAGGTTTCTATCCTCCCGGAGCTCACCTTAGGACACCTGCGTTACCGTTTGACACGTGCACCGCCCCAGTCAAACTCCTCACCTGCCACTGTCCCCGGAGCCGGTCGCGGGTGACCGGGCCCTTAACAGATTGGCTCCAGCCACCCGCAGCCCTGAATAAGGTGCTGTAGAAAATGAATGGGTTAAAATGATTCATTCGTTATCGTGTTTAAAAAATGTCATAAGATTTATCTGCGAGCCAGATGCAGTCATCAAAAGAGCCACATC
>JAQQAE010007314.1:0-15966 GCA_029823295.1 Pseudamia nigra
AAAGCTCAGTGTGTCACAGTCCCCCCGCAGCCTAGGACTATGCAGCAGAACTAAGGAATGATTAAGGGTTTTCCTGATCTAGGTTTAACTATATGCTTTATTAAAAAGGAAGGTTTTAAGCCTCCACCAAAGATTGATTTGTGACCTCTGTTATTTTGATCATTTGTCATATTCTGCAAATAAATGCTCTGAATGACAATATCATTTGGAATTTGGGAGAAATGTCAGTATTTTATCATGTTCATTGATAGAGCTGACTTGTGCAAACATTTTTAAAGAAAATATCAGCAATGAGTAATAGTGTCAACTGTTAAGGTCAGTATGATTTATGTATTTATTTACCTTCAACAGGAGAGCATGTAGTTTAATAAAACAAAAAAAAGTAAAATCATGGTCAGTGAATTCAGTTTATAATTACATGCATGCAGTGTCTGCTTATTTTACCAAAACTATACCCATTTATAAAATTTTCATATTAAACAGTCAAGTAAAAACAATAGTGCAGTGTAGTGAAGTCGACCAAAGTATCAAAGGCTATGATGAAACTCTCATGAGGACTGTTGGAGGGAAGGAAGACCGAGAGCTGCCTCTGCTGTGGAGGATAAGTTTATTAGAATTACCAGCCTCGGAAATCGACAGTTTATAGCACCTCAGAAAGCATTTTATGGTTTTAGCCACTGCACTTGGGGACACATTCAAACTTCTTGAGATTTTTCAGACTGATTGACTTTCATTTCTTAAAGTAATGATGAACTGTGCACTAAGTAGTTCTAAGATGACTAACAATCTAAAATAAAATACACTCTGGGGTTTCTTCATACTTTAACACTGTTTACTAGATAAGTCTATATTTTATTTCACAGTGTGGATGTCTTCACTATTAATGTAAATATTTCCTAAACTGCACAGTGTTGATGTCTGGGGAGAAGAGAAGAACAAACAGTTTATATCTCCTGTCAAGGAGAATAAACTACATCTGTGCTTGAAGCGGTATTTACAGAAGAGTCGCATCAAACTCACGGGGATTTTTACATTTTCCAAAGTACAGTAAGTGATCAATCAATGAAAGACTACATTTTCACTGAGAAATCCATCTGCTGTTTCTAGTATATGTGAAGAGAGCATGCAGTTCAAATTGGAGATTGTGACTGTGATTTCAGAAACACTTTGACCAAATGGTCAACTGCCACTATCAAACAACTTATGGACACTGGAACGTTTCAGCAGCGCAGAGCTCATGCTCTAGAATGAAACAGGAGTGAGCTGTGAGTCTGTCTGCTATTGCATTTACATGATGACACACTATGCGCTGTAAAAATGAGTCTCAGTCCTATAGATCGCCATCTGTATCATGAATGTGTCAGTTACGAGTGCTGATGCATGTTGTACGTGGCAGATTTTCATATAGTAGTTTTATTTTTCAGCGTTCAGAGAATTGTGCTAAGTATTACAAAAAAGATATGACAGTTATTGTTTGGAAACTTACAAGGAAAATGTGAGACTGTATTTCCTTCTCTTAAACATCAAACACTGGAATGTTCCTTTAACCCAGTAAGTTGTGTCATATCATTACAGCCTGAAATATGCCTGTAATGACAATATGATCTGTATCTGGCTGTTATTCAAATAATGGATGGGGCTGCATTTACACCTGGTATTATAAATTCATTCTTATTATCTGCATGTTATTTAGATGTTGACCCCCAAAGCAAACACTGCATTTAATTAATTTCAGTGTTTCGTGGCACAAGTTGTATTTGGACACAATAACCCCATTCACGAGCGGATTCACGAGCACTGACCTCAAATGCACGACTCATGGAAAACAGTAAACGTTTACAGTCTTTTTCGAACAAAAGTTTCAAAAATGTGCAAAAGCCAACATTCAAGTCTTCAACATAGACAGATGGCAGCAGATGAAACTCAAACCGGAAACAAACAGGCCCTCAGGCTGTGGTGGAACACTCACTTGGTGGATTTCTGAGAAGGATATCCAGTGTTAACCAGAGGTCAAAAAGACACAAAACAAGATGCCGCTTTCCAAAAGCAAGGTAGTTTTAGGTTTGTTACCGCATTGAGAAACTGATGACACAGCAACAAGTGGAACACTGGCAAGAGTTTAAATACATGAAGGTTTGCAGGTGAGTGGCTGATTGTGATGTTGGTCTGAGTGAAGCCACAAGGGGGGCAGACTGGGCAGAGAGTGGAGGCTCCACCTCCAGACCTGAGGACTAGACACAGGCTGACAGACAGGGCAGACAAACAAGAGACAACAGGGCAGAAAAAACACAGAAAACAAGAGGAAACGTAAATGCTGCCAGGATCCAGCTGATCCCAACAGCCCCATTTACACTTTGCAGTAATGTCTGATCTGTATCCAGGTGCGTGCAGATAATGATAAAGACATGTACGGTGTAAATGCATTTGGATCAGCCAGTTATCTACAGATAGTGGTTGAAATCCAATCCAGACAGTGTACATCTGTCACTGACGCATCTTACACTATTTATTTTAGCAGAGGTAGACCTCTCACCTCCTTAATCAGTCAGTGGCAGGAGGTGAATATGTGTGTGTTAGGTTACAAACAGTGCTGTAATATATTGGTTGCTACTGATCTATGGAAGAGACACATAATAGTCACATATATTTGTGATCAGCAACAGCTGGACAATGAAATGGCAGCTTTTCCTGTTATAATCGATGTGGTGTTGTGCTCTAAGGCTCTGACTGCTGTGTGCCCCATGTATTGTGGAGCTGCCACTCTATTCACCACAGGGAAAACTAAATGCTGCATACAGCAAGTCTTCTTTCTGTTGGTGCCTCATAAAAAATTATCAATAATTACTTCGACCTGCTCATTGAAAAAATGCAAACAGAAGATAGACGAATAGCAGATCTGGTGATCTTACACCTGTCATGTTGACAGTTAAAGAAGCAGTTTTCATTAGTCACATTCAGCTTTTGCTCTGAAGTCAGGCATCTGATCTCAATCTGGACAATGAAAATGCATTTATAAAGTCAGGTGTAAATGCAAAGCAAGATCAGATTGTTCAATATCTGTTGTCTGATGAAGAATAGAGATGTTTTCCTTATGAGCAATACTGGCCATTTGTTTGATCATCTCTAGTCTTCTGTCCCTAAAGGCTGGCATGTACTGTGTGATTTTAGAAATGTGTGAACATCACCATGCCACCTTTCCGGCTATGAATGTACATGAACCCAGGATACACTGTGCAGTGAAGAGCAAAGCAGAGAAAACACATGGTGATCACATGGAAATCAAACATATTTGAAACCTGTCTGATGTACGATTTGAGGCTCCAACCATTTGGGCCCATTATGAAACTGCGGGGGCGTGAAGCACGATTTCTGGCTGCAATTGCTTGTGAATGCTGAGGGTGCACACAACTGCAGATCAGTTCTGAATCATGTATGAAATCGCACAGTGTACTAGCCTTGACACACTCCCACAGATCCATCTTTTGATTGTATCACCTTTTGTTCCCTGTCCTTCCAACATCCTCATGAGTTTTACAATCCTTTGATCCTACTTGTATAAATGCCCACTGTACCTTTAACCTACATGTAGGGTCAGTTCCTCTCCTAAATCCATGATCACCTCACCTCACAGCAATTTGGATGATGATTTGTCTTCTGCAGGGTATCATATCGAGATACAGATTACATTTTTAATACCAGGTGTAAATAGGGTCAGTGTGAGCTAGAAATCTCTAAATTCCACATCTGTTCTGATCAACACCTAATCAAACACATTTGGATGTAGTTGCATTAACATGCATGTTTTGTTAACTGACACAGATCACATTTTAATACCACTAAAAAAAGAAATTCCTTCCTTGGCACAAAAAGATTCAAAACTGATTGATGATTCAGTAATATAAATTCTGGCAAACTTGCACCTACTGTGTCAACAGCTGATGAACCAGCATGTTTTGGTACCACTTTTATTTTCTCATATGCAGCATTTGCTCTGAGATTGGACGATCTTCTTCTTCTTCTTCTCCTTTCGGCTGCTCCCCTCAGGGGTCGCCACAGCAAAATACCAATGATTCGCATGTTTGATCTGGCATACGATACAAATCCAATACACGTTTTGTAATAACAGGTGCAAATGCAAAGTCAGATCAGATTCTTCATTATCCACCCAGATAGTGTTGACATTTTTGATATCAAGTGTAAACAGAGTCAGTGTGAGCCAGACCTCCAAATGTCTAAATGCTTTAAAATGTGTTCTGTTAATTGGACAGAAATTGCGCAGAGAGATTAAAAACAGATGATTCAATAATTTAAATTCTGGTGATCTTACACGTACTATGTTGACAGCTGATGAAGCAGCATGATTTGGCACCACTTTTAATTACCCACATGCAGCTTTTGCTTTCAGATTGGACATCCAATTCAAATCAACGTGTATGTGATAACAGGTGTCCTGTAAATGTAAGGAAAAATCAGATTCTTCATTAGGCATCCAGGTACAGATGACACGGTTAATATCAAGTGTAAATGGGTTAACGTGAGCTAGACTACATCCAAATGTGGTCTCATCTGATGCATTGACACTTTGCTTTAAAATGCATTTTGTTATCTGGATACAGATTCCATTCTAACGTCACGTGTAAATGGGATTGATGTCGAACAAGTTGATTTGGACAGAAAACTTTTACTTCTTCTGTCGTTGCTTGTTTTTGTTTCACGTTTTCCTTGTATTTTACATACAAGCTCATAGAACTGTAATTTAGAGTCAGACTAGAAACTTATTTACTAAAACCCCTGTTAAGCAAGCAGTAAAAGAACACGAGACAGAATTAAAGGTTCATAGAAGTTGGGGTTTTTATTCACCAAACAAATGTCACAGCAAGATTACAAATCAAATTTTAAAGATTTAGGGCGGCTGTGGCTCAATAGGTAGAGCGGGTTGCCCAGGAGCCGAAGGGTTAGGAGTTCAAATCCCAGCTTCTCATGTCCACAGGCTGACGTGTCCTCAACTTAATCCTATCAGATCATTTGAGTACAATTCATAATTCAAGCTAAGCAGCAAACAGAAACTTACATCATGAATAGGAGAGTATCTGATTCACTATTCTAAAGACAAAACCTCTGTCTTGTTTAAACAAAGGAATACTTCTTCCTACAGTAGGTCCACATCAAAGCAATTCAACCTTTGTTATTTATGGGCTCTGATGCTTAGACCAGGTGGACATCTGTCCCGACCTCCTGTAGAGTTTTGTGATACCAAAGCAATTACCAGATTACCCCTTAAATTTATGTAAATACCCCTAAACTGGTTACCTTCTGTGGCTAAAATCAACATTCTATGAACCCATGGCCCTTCTGTGACCTGTTGAGGTGACAGTAGCTTGGTTTTATGCATCAAAGAACAAAGAAAGCAGCACACATCAGCTAAATTAACATAGTATTGTAGCTATGCATCTTACATTTTCAATCAATCAATCAAGCTTTATTTATATAGCACTTTACAACAACAACAAAGCTGAACCACTTAACAATCCCTATTTTATAAATATTCCTTATAAATTAAAGCAGGAAATATTAACAGAACAAGCTGACCTTACATAGTGAGACAAAGGAAGAAGACGTGAACAAAATTGTTCGTACCCCTCTGTTACTGACAAAGAGGTACGAACACTGCTGTAGCTTTATCCTAAAGCAACAACAGTGGTTTGATACAAGCTCCGGAGCCTTGGTATCATTTGGCCATCACTAAATATACTAAATTAGAGACTATAACAAATAATGTGATCAACCTAGAGTATTATTATGTGTGCACTGCATAAAAACAGTGTAAGGTTGAAATAAATAGATGCAAAATTAACTAAACCGCTAAAATGTTTAATGACTGTTTGAATGTGTGGTTGGCTGCAACTGAAATAACAGTGTGGTGAAAATAAACTCAAAATAACTATAAATGAAATTATACTGCGTGGTAAACTAATGAGGTGAGAGTGTTTGGTATATATTACCCCTGTGTGGCTGTGGCCAACCCCAAATGGCAGCACTAAACCAAAAGAAAATTATATTACTCCCCGACTAGACATCAATAAATTACCTAGGTGTAGCTGTATATGAATATGGTAAAAGTGCTAGAGAGCTGTAGCTTGATGAAATGTCAAAGTCCCAGAAGACAGGGCTTGCTGAAGTCAACCCATTACCAAGCTGTATATGTAATGCAACAGAAGACATTTTCTTCTGTGGCTCAGAGACAAATGATGATGCAACATGATGTAATAGATATGAAGCAGCCTTGAGACCTTTCACCAGCAGCAAGTCAGTTAAGATAAAGAACCTCCTCAAGCTTTTATGGATGTATTAAATAATGCATGTGTATATAGTAAGTTTTCTGCAACAATGTTGACATAGGCACAATGAGAGGATGAGTGAAAACCAAAAACATTACCTAGCAGCTCCCTGGTTACTGCAGGAGTCGGCATGGCAACTGGTGGAGTTGCGTTTACCATGCTCGGTGAGCAACACTGAATCAACAAGGTAATAAGTCTTTGATCAGTCAGACGGTGGGATATAATGGAAACCTGCTGTGTGTTATGTAAAAGCTGATTGATGAAACTAGGTAAGAGCTCAATGTTGGTGGACAAAACAAAGGCTTTAGTTAATGCTGGCACAAACAAATGGAAATGACCTCCTATACAGTAAAACATCTAGTGTTGGATTGATGGGTAAAACTGCTATTTACATACTGAACATTTAGCACTGTGCCAGAGTACCTTCTTATACTTGTTAATCAGACTTAAAATACATAGCCGAGATGCATTTTTACACTCAGACTACAATTAGATTCACCCACCAGGTGTTACAGTGGGCAGCAAATGTACTTTCTATTTACCTCGGAACGAAGGTTGGAATAGTGAGGTAAAATCAGACTTGATTGCATTCCAGCTGCGAAGTCAGAAAAGCAGGCAGGTGAGCCAGCTCTTTCGGAGTACAGGCAACTTCGAAACAAATGTGCAGTCTATGTGATAACAACAGTGATATTTTGCAGTGCCATAACATGCCAAAGGAAAAACATTGAAGCTGCACTATCTGTATGACAAAATGAAAAAATGCAATACAAATGGGCAGTGTATATATTATATTGTTATGTTGTCGCAAAATCTAGGAATAACTGGAACCATGACAACCTCACCAACTTGAAGCCAGTTCCATCAGTGATGCACTCCAGCACAAAAAGCATTTTTTCCATAGACTACAATGATGAAAGAGCAATCTATAAAACCTTCAGACAGGACATGGACAAATGCAAAGGCAAAGAAGGGTGGAAATAATTCCTCATTAGGATCACTTTTATAACATCAAGATTTGAATTTTTTTTAAACTGTGACATCACCTGCAGTGATCAGCCATTGGTCAAATGGGAAGGAGCAGGAGCACCCAGTGGCAAGTGTGCACAGCAGCCCTAGTATGCCTGTGTAGTGCAAGTGGATTTTTTTTTTGTTTCGTCACCAGTGAATAGCTTTCCATGGGAAACCCAATGGTGCCATGTCTCCATGTTGTATCCTGTGGTTAAAACATGCGGATTGGTCAGTTGCTA
This sequence comes from Pseudamia nigra, assembly GCA_029823295.1. Lineage (NCBI taxonomy): Eukaryota > Metazoa > Chordata > Actinopteri > Kurtiformes > Apogonidae > Pseudamia > Pseudamia nigra. The sequence continues at coordinate 7,586 of JAQQAE010007314.1, forward strand.
ATCCATGATTTCAGTCTGCCATTCCACCACATCCCAACAGTGGCCTATTCGATTGAGATCTGGTGACTGTGTAGGCCAGGGGTGCTCAATACGTCGATCTCGATCTACCAGTCAACCGCAAAGGTAGAGTGAGTCAATCGCATGACATAAAAAAACAGACGTCAGCCTATTATCCATCCCGTTACTCGATTGATATACAGGGCAGCCAGTCAGATGACATCTGACTTTTTCTGACACTTGGGTCACTGCGCATGCGCAAACAACGGTGCTAAGTGCAGCAAAACTAACAAGCTAGATAGCGAGTTACCTACAATTTTTTTTTCCTTTTACCTCCATTTTGTTTCTCTTAAACTTAAGAGAGGGCATAAAATGAGTGGGGGAACTGGACCAAGTAAGAAGACAAAACTTATTACTTTCATACAGAATGGGAGGAGGACTTTTTTTCACAATGACATATTCAAAGTGCGTTTGCTTCATCTGCCAGTCGATCATTGCAATACCAAAAAAGGGAAATGTGGAGTGGCATTTTCAAACTCTTCGGGCTGTTAGCAGCTGCCGTCCGGACTATGCATCCCTGGCTGATTCCATTCAGTGCAAGTCATCAGAGTAAACTCAGGTAATGACAACAAATGTACACAGTTAATTGTGTTGTGCAACATTGGCTCATGTAGTTATGCAAGGTGCATCAACATACATTGTACATATAAAGAATATTCAATATATTTATAAATAAATACAGTATGTGTTTTGTAGTAGGTAGATCATTTTGACAATTTGTAAGTAGCTTGCATGCTGAAAAAGTGTGAGCACCCCGGTGCAGGCCATTGGAGTACAGTAAACTCAGTGTTTTGTGCATTATCCTGCTGGAAGCAGCCATCAGATATGTACAGTATGTACATTGTTCTCATGAGATGGACAGACTGTAAAGTAGACTGTGACATTTAAATAGGGCTGAGTTGGTACGAAGGGGCCCAAAGTGTGCCAGTCATACCCCCACCCCCAGGCAGGATGGACAAGTGCTTTCATGTTGTTTGTATCATCTTGACCCAGTCTGACCATTCTCTTTTGACCTTTTAACAAGGCATTTCCATCCATTGAACTGCAGTTGATCAGCAGTTTTTGAAAAACTCAAACCAGCCTATCTGACACCAACAACCAAGTCATTTAAATCACCTTTTTTCCTGATTCTGATGCTCAATTTGAGCTTCATCAGGTCGTCTTGACTATGTCTACTTGCCTAAATGCATTGTTTCTGCCGTGTGATTGGCTGATGAACTGTTTGCGTTGAAAAGTGGTTACCTATTAACATGGCCAGAAAGTGTATTCTTAGCCTGAACATATGTTTACTTGCTGATAAAAGAAATATATTTGCCTTTTCTGAATCCAACTATCTTTTGATTTAGCTTGACTGTTGGAAAATGGGGTTCTGAAGGCGAGATCAAACCACTGCACTGGAGGGAAGCTGACAGTGAAAAATATTTAACACAGTGATCATGCACATGCTAAGTAGAGGTGATCTGAAACAATCAATAGATTGAGCCTGCTCCTTAATTATACTGGGAACTTCAGACATCACATCTATGTTACTTACGGTCTCATTATAGTTAATCGAAGATGAATATTGATGTTCTACAAGGAGGGAGTTTCTACTTTAAGGCTCTGGCTCAAAGACATGGCCAATATCCTTCATGTTGACAAACTAATGTTCTTTTTGAAGACCAAAGAGTCAAGACTCAATAAGATCTGGCCGCCCCTTGTTTGTTACTTAAGAAGTAGCTTGTTATAAACACTGACTGTCAGGGTTGTACACACAAAAGGCACAGTTTCCAAAAACATTGAGCCACTGTGTAAAATGTCAATAACGACAGAATGAATGATTTTGAAAAACATTATAATCCAATGTTTAAATGAAAATGGAACAAAGACGGTGTATTAAATGTCAAAACAGGAAGTTACATGTTCATTTTGAATTGATGCCAACAATACAGTTACAGTTTTACATACATTCACATGTATCCATACAATAAAGAAATGAACAGAACATTTGAAAGCTGAAAAATCACTCCCAAGCCACCCACAAAGTCCAAATCACAGAAACACAATCAAAAAAGTAAATAAATAAAAGTCCTTCTCCATTTTAATAACAGGCTTAAACCAAAGTTTAAAAAAAAATACACAAGTTAACAATAAGAGGGTGAATGTTTTTTCTTCCACTGTGAAGTAGGAGGTGAGTTTCTGTGTACGCTGTGGTGTAAAGTGACGTGTAGTTTGAGTGGATGTAGTGTCAAACAGTGACACTGGTGTCACTGGTGAGCTCAGGAAAAAATAGAAAAGAACAGAGGAAGTAGTACGACCCTCAAGCACTAAGTTCATTGATAGTTAATTGTCCGGCTCTAGGAAATTGTTTGAGTGCAGTCCTGTTTCATTCCTCATACTCTCTATTCTTCCTAGAAGTGCAGCAGCCTCACAGGGCCAGATGCAGGGAGAAAGACGTACTTTTCAGTCCGTTCGTCTCAAAGGTCCACCTGTGTGCATCACTTTGTTTGCTTCTACCTGAACATCACACAACTGTGCATGTGAGCATCCACAGCAACCTGGAGGACCCTGATACTAAATAGGCATTATGGTGCCTGTTAGAGTCTTCAATGACAAGATGGAAAAAAACAGTCCTGCAGGTTTATGTCTGAAGGCTAAGTGGTGCAGATTTGATTTGAAAAGGCCTAAAGAACACGTGTGTGTGCAGCATGTGACTGTGAATACTGTCTGCATATCAGGGTTAATGTTGAAGTGAGTATTACAGTACACTGTGCTTACTGAGAAATAAGTACGCATACATAAAATACCTGCACATCTCTCTGGACCACTGGCCTGAGCTGATTATCTGCTCAGATGCGGATGTAGAGTGAGACGTTTGCAGGCATAACCTGAATGCTACAGATGTGAAATCCTTCAACAACCATCCAGCTGCTAAGTGGCACCAATCAGATGTTACGTTACTTTGAAGCAGTAGTTTGCACTGGTTCTGTTTGAAACTAACAATCAAAATCGAAACAGGGAGGCTTGTTTTTCTGCTTTTTTTCTTTCTTTTCCCATTTGTTTTCAGCACAAAACATGCCATCCACTGCCTGCTGATCACAATTTTCCACCTCTGTGTTTCTTCTATACTGCAGTCATATTTGATCCCTGAATACTGGGATTGCTGGAAATCCCTGAAGTCACCACTCTATAGTAGTTATAAATGTCAAGTGGGTGGTCGTGCATGTTGATCTCCAGGTGTGTGTATTCTTTATAAAATCAGTCATGTTTTTGAAAAATCCTCTGATGTGCCTCAGGGATTAGAACAGATTTGTCACAAAGGAGTTACTCAGCAGGAAACTGAGGTTCATGTCAGGAGGTAGCAAATCACTGTCATGGACATATGGCATCACAAACAGCTCAGGAGGAGACACCATGTTTACAATGTTGTTTTGATGACAGGAGAACTGCTTCACAATGAAATAATCAATATAGAGCCAAAATGAAGACAGTCTGGAAGTCTTTGTTCAAGGAAATCCCATGACTATAGTGTCAGAATGAGACTATACTCTTTTTCTGCTTTAAGGGTCTAATATTAAGTTCACATTAATGCATAATGTGTCCGCTTTTAGTCAGAACCCCGTGCGCTGGGTGATGACAACTGAGAACATAATATGACCTGTGATCCTCGACACAAATATTGTCTTGTACTCCGGCTTCCTCCTACAACCAAAAACATGCACTAGGTTAATTGGTCATTCTAAATTGTCCCTAGGTCTGAATGTGAGTATGAATGGTTTTCTGTCTCTACAGGTGCCTCTGGCCCAGGTTGCCATTGTAAATGAGTAATGGTTCTCAACTGACTTACCTGGTTAAATAAAAGTTAAATAAAATATTTAATGTCCAAACTGATAGACTTTATTGTTTTTTGCAAATATTCACTTATTTTGAATTTGATTCTTGCAACACGTTCAAGAAGAGTTGGTACAGGGACCATATCAGCCTGTGAAAGTTCAGCATCAACATCAGCCTGGGAAAGTTGAAGACTGATCAGAAAATACCTGTTTGGAACATTCTACAGATGAACAGGTTAAGTCATGATTATGGTATAAAAGGAGCATCCCCGACAGGCTCAGACGTTCACCATTTTGTGGACAACTGTATGAGCAAATAGTTCCGTTTATGAACAATGTTTCTCAACGTACAGCTGCAAGGTGTTTAAGTATTTCACCATCTACAGTTCATAATACCATCAAAATATTCAGAGAATCTGGAGAAATTTCTGCAAGTAAGCAACAAAAACCAACATTGAATGTCTGTGCCCTTCAATCCCTCAGGTGGCACTGCATTAAAAACCAGCATCATTCTGTAAAGGATGTTACCACATGGGCTCAGGGACACTTCAGAAAACACAGTCAGTTGACACAGTTCATCTCTACATCTACAAGTACAAGTTAAACCTCTACCATGCAAAGTGAAAGCCGTACTATATATCGACAACACCCAGAAACGCCACCAGTGTCTCTGGACCTGCGCTCATCTGAGATGGACTGATGCAACAAGGTAAAGTGTGCTGTGGTCTGACGAGTTCACATTTTAAATTGTTTATGGAAATCATAGACGTTGTGTCCTCCAGGCTAAATAGGAAAAGGACCGTTCATTAATGCAAAAAGGTAAATGCAGTACATGTTTTGGAGCAACATCCATATGCTGCCATCCAAGCAGCGTCTTTTTCAGGGACATCCCTGGTTTTTTTTTTAGCAAAACAATGAAAATAACATTTTGCATGTGTTACAACAGCATGGATTTGTGGTAAAAGAGTACAAAAATGGGACAGAATTCCTCTTACAAAGTAACACTGTGGTAAACATGCCCCTGTCCCAGCTTTTCTGGAACATGTTGCAGGTGACAAATTCAGAATTAGTGAATATTTGCCAAAAAAAACCCAATAAAGTTGATCAGTTTGAACTTTAAATGTCTTGTCTTTGTAGTATATTCAATTGAATATAGGTTGAAAAGTATTTGCAGGTCACTCTATTCTGTTTTTATTCATGTTCTCGGTGGTTCTGTTGGGTTTGCTCTCACCTATGCCAGATCAAACATGCAAATCATTGGTATTTCGCTGTGGTGACCCCTGAGGGGAGCAGCCGAAAGGAGAAGAAGATAGTCATGAGGTCTCGGCCTCGAATTGTGAAGCTCCTAGAGATAATCAGCGATTATGATTGGCGCCATACAAATAAAGAATTGAATTTAATTGAATTGAATGTTTAACACAACATCCTAACTTCATTGGAATTGGGCTTTGTACATTAAAGGTTATGTGTGTAAGGGTTTGGAGGATTTTATGTATTTAACTGCAGAACTGGAATATCACATTCATAACTATCTGTTCAACAAGACGATGCCGTGTCCTCACCCTGTCTGCGTCTGCATCCACATTCCTGGCATTCCCTGATGTCTTGAAAATGGCCGAACCAATTTACTTCAAAGTGGCCATGGTGGAAGATCTATATTACCTTTTGGGACAGACTGCAGTATTTTTGTGTGATAGGAGGCACTGCTGCTTGTTTTAAGTAAAGACCCAAAACTCAAAAGTGTTTGAAACTTGAAACTTTCCGTGTTGTTGACTGTAATCGCTCCAGCTTTTGGGTACATGGTGTCTCTGCTCTTGGGACAGATGGTGCTCATACTTGTAAAAAAAAAACATGAAGTGACTGAAACAATTTAGTTGAAACCTGCTCCTGGTTATTGCTGACTTAAGGATCTCCACCCTATCAGCTTTTGGTTCTACTGCTTGTAATGAGAAAAGACTGAAAAATCACTCAAAATTCTGCTATTCAGTGGCCAACTTTTTCAATTGTGGGTGATCAAACAACCTCTAATTACATATTACTTAGTGTTTTAATCATGAGCAGTATTATGTTTTTCTGATCTTAGAATGAGTCATTCATAGATAATAGCCTATGTCCCGACTTTCTGGTTTTGACACATGGGTCCGAACTTCAGAAAAAAATACCTAGTTAGAGTCAGTGGTGAGCGGCAGATAATCTTCTGATCCTGGCTGCTTTAGCTAAAGCACTGTTGAAGTAAAAGTCTGTGAAAATCATTAATTATAAAAACTACAAACACAAAGTTGTGTTTGATCGTCACAACTTCATCTCCCCATAATCTGTTCAGAGCTGCTGAATAGTCTCAACAGCTCAAGATGAACAGATAGATGTAATGTCATTTTTGTTCATTTTGTTGCTTGTCAGGTCCTTTTTTTCATGTTTTTCTTAATTTAGGTATATTTTTTAAAATTATTAATTATTCAATTAACAAAACATGTCAGTTTTTTTATGAATTTGTGTTGGCAGTGGTTGAAGTTTGTTGCTTACTTTTCAGATTTTGGTTCATTTGTAAGTTGTTTTGTTCATTTTCTGGTTAATCCTTCAATTTCTTGGTCGTTTTGGTCATTTTCAGCCTCTGCTTATTTAACTTATTTATTCATATATTCAATTTTCTTGATTGTTTTGCTTGTTTTCATGTTGCTGCTTGATTTGTTCCTTTTTACACAGAGACACGTTTTAGATTATATTCACTTTGTTGATTTATTACATATTGTTGCAGGCTGTCATTAACCACATTACATCAAATGACAATAATAAGTTAAATGTTCATTATTATTTAAGTTATTGTCTTACATTATTATTTAAGTTATTGTCTTACATGACTTTACATCTTACGGTTATCTCACATTTAAAACAAATATGTTAAAAATCTTCCTGGATATGTTAAAATGTTATGTCAGCTTAGTTTTTAGTCCCATTTTGTTGCTTATATTCTTCAGTTTGTTGTTTATTTTCTTCCATTTTTGTTCATTTTATTGCGTGCTTCATTTTCTTGATTATTTTGATTATTTGTTCCCTTCACAAAAGTATGCAGGAAAAGCACAAATAAATACATTAACAAACTCAAATTTCCAGGTGGATAGAGAAGCCTGACCAAATATTAGTTCTGTTTTTTGTTTTTGTTGGGTTTTTTTTTCTAGATTTTAGCCATTATTGGTCTTTTTGTTCATTATTCTTTCAATGTTTGTTCATTTTGTTAGTTGTTTTGCTGATTTTGGTTCACATTGTTGCCTATTTTGTTCATTTTTTTGTTCTAGTTCATGTCCTTCATTATTTGGTTCATATTTTCTTGGCCTCACAGGATACAGAGATGTCTGACTGAAAACACCCGCCTCCCCTCCCCAATCTTCACATGGAAGGACATGATGCTTTGTGACATCTTGCTGGCTGTAAATTTTCAGGGTACACAGGAAAGGCACATTGTTTATGTATTCACTTATTTATTTCCCACTTCCTTCTGCAGACCTGCTGCATTTTGAGTATTTTTCCCATAGTGCACAGGATGATTTTTAGTCTTCCCAGAGTTTGCACGAGTGTTTGAAGCTGCATCCTTACTGAATGTAACCCAGTTCTGTAATCAGGAGGCTGAGGCATGCGGGCGGAATCTGCCAAAGGGGAGTGTTATTCACGACCCATTTCCACTCAGGAAGCACATGAAGATGCTATGTGTGAGAGGCTCCCACGTTTTCCCACTGATGCTTTTTTCACAGCAGCAAGTTGTCAGATGGAGCTGAAGCGAACCATTACTGAGGCAATTTATCTTTTTTTTTGGTTGATTGGTTTTGTTGTTTGTTTGATTGGTGCGGTGGTTTGTTCACGTGACTGTTCTCAGTCTAACTTGAAAACAAATGAAGCTAGGTGAATTAAACTTGGCACACAGATAAGGTCAAGGTCATGAGGTGGGTGCCGTTGTTGCCTTAATACACAAACCAGTGAAGACTTGGCAATGGTTGACCTTGAGATCGACACTATAACTAAGTTTTTGGAGATGAAAGGGCAAAAGTTAGGGTCAGAAAGCCATAAATGTTATGTTTTGGTACTGTTTGTGCATCTGTCGGCCAGTCCATGCTCTAACTCAAACAACTGAAACAAGGTTCACCATATTTTGCACAGGTTGACCAGGGGACTAGTACCAATGGCTATGTTTTTGGAGACAAAAGGTAAATGGTTCAGGCCACAGGCTCACAAAAGTGCTGGGCTAATGCCATCTGTCCATCTACTGTATACTTTAATGCAAAAACCACTGAAACTAGGTTCACTAAACAGGTTGGCCTTGAGAATAACACCCATAGCTAGTCAAAGGTGAAAGTCACAAAGTCATAAAAGCTGTATTTTGGTGCTGCCTGTCATTCATGCACTAAATCAAAAGTTAAAAAAGCAAGGTTCACAAAACTTGACATACAGTGCATCCTGAAAGTATTCATAGCGCTTCACTTTTTCCACAATTTTTTATGTTACAGCCTTATTCCAAAATGG
>JAQQAE010007315.1:5883-15965 GCA_029823295.1 Pseudamia nigra
GGAGGAAGAGGATGAAGAGGAGGCAGAGAGAGAAAAATCACTGACATGTACTTAAAACAGGAGGAGGAGGAAGAGGATGAAGAGGAGGCAGAGAGAGAAAAATCACTGACATGTACTTAAAACAGGAGGAGGAGGAAGAGGACAAAGAGGAGGATGAAGAGGAGGATGAGAGAGAAAAATCACTGACGTACTTAAAACAAGAAGAGGAGGACGAAGAGGACGAAGAGGAGGATGAAGAGGAGGAAGAGAGAGAAAAATCACTGACATGTACTTAAAACAGGAGGAGAAGGAAGAGGACGAAGAGGAGGATGAGGAGGAGGAAGAGAGAAAAAAATCACTGACATGTACTTAAAACAGGAAGAGGAGGAGGACGACGACAAAGAGGAGGATGAAGAGGAGGAAGAGAGAAAAAATCACTGACAAGTACTTAAAACAGGAGGAGGAGGATGACGACAAAGAAGAGGATGAAGAGGAGGAAGAGAGAGCAATTATACTGACATGTACTTAAAACAGGAGGAAGAGGATGACGAAGAAGAGGAGGATGCAGAGGAGGACGAGAGAGAAAAATCACTGACAAGTACTTAAAACAGGAGGAGGAGGAGGAGGACTACGACGAGGAGGAAGCGAGAACAAATATACTGATGTACTTAAAACAGGAGGAGGACAACAATGACGACAAAGAGGAGGATGAAGAGGAGGAAGAGAGAGAAAAATCACTGACATGTACTTAAAACAGGAGGAGGAGGATGACGAAGAAGAGGAGGATGAAGAGGAGGAGAGGGATGAAGAGAAGGACGTAGAGGAGGAAGAGAGAAAAAATTATTCAATGACATGCACTTAAAACAGGAGGAGGAGGACAACGAAGAGGAGGAAGAGAGAGCAAGTACACTGACGTACTTAAAACAAGAGGAGGAGGAGGATGACGAAGAGGAGGAAGAGAGAGCAAATATACTGACATGAACTAAAAACAGGAGGAGGAGGAGGAGGAGGAGGAGGGGGATGAAGAGGAGGAAGAGAGAGCAAAAATACTGACATACTCTTAAACCTGGAGGAGGAGGACAAGGAGGAGAACAATGAGGAGGAAGAAAGAGCAAATATACTGACATGCTTTTATAACGTGAGGAGGAAGATGAAGAGGAGGAGGAAGAAGAGAAGGAAGAGAGGACAATTACACTTATATGTACTTTAAAAAGGAGAAATAAGAGAAGGTGGAGGAAAAAGAGGAGGAAGAGGAGGAATTATACTGGCATGTGCTTAAAACAGGAGTAGGTGAAGGAGGATGAAAAGGATTAGGAGGAAAAGAAGAAGAAAAGAGAAGAAGAGGAAGAGGGAACATTTATACTGACGTACTTAAAACAGGAGGAGGTCGAGGAGGACAAAGAGGAGGTGGAAGGGAGAGCAATTCTACTTAAAACAGGAGGACGAAGAAGAGGATGAGCAGGAGGAAAAATGAGGAAGAGGAGGTAGAAAGAGCATTTAAACTGACATGTACTGTAAAAAAGGAAGAAGCGAGTAATTATACTGACATTAAAACAGTCAGAAGAGGAGGAAGAAGTGAGACTGATGAAGAAGAAGAGGAGGAGAAGGTAGAGGAGGAGGAAGAGGAGGTGTGAGGAACATGATGAGGAGGAGAAGGAGGCGTGTATCAGCAGCCATTAATAGAGCTTAATTTCAACTGTTATAAATATGTTCAGCTTTAATGAGAAGACGATGCATTCAGGGACAGTCAGTAAAAGCTGTCTGTACTCCAGACTTCTCAGGTGTCTGACTTACTTTTTCCTTTTATTCCTACATTTAACTCATGACATTTTAAAACACACTTTAGTTTCACTGCGTCTGAGAAGAATTATTCACCATTTTTATTCTCCACAACACTCAGGATGAATTCAATGGATGAAACAGGAACATAAAAAACATAAACAACCGGTGAATCCACACGATACAAGATGAAAAAGATGACAAAACATACAAACAAATCAAAACTAGACAAAAAGAATCTCCTTGAGGACATTTCAGAGTCATTTTCTCTGCAGTAAAAACAGTTCTGGTCCTTTTTTTTGGACTGTGAAGCTGAACCAGGTGTGTGGACCTGCTCACTTCCTGTTTACCTCCACAGTCAAACCCCAAAACAGGCCCTAAACGAGGTGTGAAACAGCTGTGACATGTTGAAGAATGTGAACAAGCTGAAGAGACATACAGTATTGTTTGGGTGATGACTCTCTGAGAAGCAGCTGGTGGTGAACACACAACGACAGCTGAGATTGACCCTGACCTTTGACCTCTGGGCCACATGTTAAACTGTCCTGCTGCTTCAGCTTCAGCTGTTCAATCACTTCAAACCTCTGACACTTTAATGACCAAATGAAAACCGAACCTGGGTGAAAATCAGCTTTATCTGAGTCTTTAAATAGATGGTGCAGCAAAAAATACTATGGATCCATATATTTAGGCCTTTTGAAGCCACTGACTGGAAGAAAAAGGACAGGAGTCACATGACTTGGTATAAGAAGAGCATCGCAGAGATGCTGAGTCAGTCTGAAGTAAAGATGGTGAGGGGTTCACCGCATTGGCAAATATGAGAATGTTTCGTAGAATAAAATGTCAAAGAATTAGTGGATTTAATTTTCTACAGTGCCCTCCTCGAATCACCATCTAGGTAGGGGGTTTGCATGCCTGAGTGATCCTAGGAGCTATGTTGTTGGGGGCAATTCATTGTTGGATGGCAGCTGAAGGCGGGGGCCCGGGTGGTCCAATCTCTGGTTACCAAAACGAGCTCCAACTGGAAGGAGGCCCTGGGGCAGACCCAGGACACACTGGAGGGACTATGTCTCTCAGCTGGCCTGGGAACCCCTGGGGGTCCACCCAAAGGACCTGGAGGAGGTGGCTGGGGAGAGGGAAGTCTGGGCTTCTCTGTTTAGGCTGCTGCCCCCACAGCCCTGACCGGGATAAGTGGAAGATAATGAATGGAGGGATGCATTTATCTACAGTTCAGAGAATCTGCAGTCATCCACAAGAGACAAGATTAAAAACCAATAGTGGATTAATGTGATCTTACCCCAACATGATTCTGTAGGGGTCATCAGTGCAAGGCCCCTAGCGCATGTTTTGGTTGTGGGAATTAGTCGGAGTGCCTAGAGAAAACCCAAGTAGACGTGGAGAACAGGGGCGCCTTGGTAGCTCAGTTGGTAGAGTAACTGGCAGCGCACACCCATGTATGGCTCAAGGCCTGTTCACAGCAGGTTCGAATGCATCTAGTGGCCCCTTGCTGCATGTCACTCCTCACTTTCCTACTATATCTTTACTGTAACTGGCAAACGAAGCCGAAAAAAGCCAAAAAATAAATAACTAAAGACATGCAGAGAACATGCAAACTTCACACATATAGCAGTCATCGTTGGTTTCGAGGGGTTAGGTTAATTAGCTTCTCTAACTTGCCCATAGGTATGAATGTGAGTGTGAATGGTTGTCTCTATATGTCTGTGATGAACTGGTGACTTATCCAGGGTGTACCTCATGCTCACCCTACGTCAGTAGGTTTAGGCTCCAGCACGCACCCTGATCCCTGTGAGGATGAAGGGGTAGAAAATGAATGAGTGAATGGGCTCAGGAACACTTCCGGAACCAATGTCAAACACAGTTTGTGGCTGCATCCACAAATGACTGTGTAAACCCTATATGAACTGGATCCAGCTGCCTTCTCTGGATCTGAGCTCATTTAAGATGGGCTGAGGCCAAGTAGAAAACTGTCCTGTGGTCTGACCAGCCCGCATTAGAAATTCTAGACAGTTTTCAGTTCAAAAAACAGCATCTGTGATGGTATGGGGGTGCATTAGTGCACATGGTGTGGATAATTCATGAAAACAACATTATTGCTGAACAATATCTACAGGTTTTGGAGCATCATATGCTATGCATATGTTTTTCAGAGAAAGCCTTGTTTATTTCATCCACACAACATCGAACCACGCTATGCATGCATTCCAATAGCACGGCTCTGCACTAAAAGCATCCTGGTGCTGAACTGGCCTGATGCAGTCCTCACCAGTCACCCATTGAAATTGTGGAGCATTATGAAATGTACAACATGACAAAGAAGACCCCGAACTGTTGAGCAGCTGAAACCCTACATCGACAAGAATCAAAAACATTTACTTTGAAAATGACACCAGTTGGTCTCAGCTCCCTACACACTTGCAGAATGTTGGCAACAGAAGAGCTGAGGACACAGAGCAGGAAACATCACTCTGGATCAACTGTTTTCAAATTTGTTATTAGATTCAATAATGGTGTAATTTTTAAAGAACAAATTAAATGTCTGGTTTAGCAAGTCATCACATTCTGTTTTTATTTGTTTTACATAGTGACTCAACTTTTGTGTAACCTGGTCTATACAAACATTTAATATGCTTTATTGAAAAGGATGAATTTCCCCTGAAATCTGCACTTTAGTGACAGACGCCTCCTGCTTTTCCAATCCGTGGAACACTGTGGATAAAGTCAAACTGAATCCTAGTTCCACCTTAACTGACTGGATGAAGGTTGTAAATTTCTTCACTTGTGACATCGGCCTCATGGTGACACATGCCCGTTTGATTCCACACTGAACTAAAGGTGCACAATCTAAAGACCAGCTGATCACAGAAAAGCCTCCTCTGAGATAAATCAAAGGTTGGGTTGAGATTCTGTTCCAGCTCAGAGTGCATTACCTCATGAGCGGAGGATCTGCCCAAAGCCGCCGCGGACACACAACAGACGCACAACAGACAAAAGCGCTCATCTGCAGGAAGCCGCGGTCGCTGCTGTGGTTTTGGAGACGGAGCAGAGAGAGGAAAAAGTGAGTCAAACCCGACTGCGGGATCAGCGCAGGGATAAAGAACGGGCCGGATCGGATTTAGAGCAGGCCTCATTTCAAGGGCGATCGAAGAGAGAAAGTGGAGTTTGAGCCTGGGTGGTTTGGGAAGCCGCCACCGGGGGCCCGATCCACCGGGAGATTATGGGTAAGTGAGGAGGAACGGGTCTGACTTAAAACTCCACGAGCCGCTTCAAAGGAAAACAGATGAGACGGAGACGGGAACGCTGATGAGGCATGAGCGAGCAGAACGAAAACGCACCAACACAAAGAAACGAACAACGAAACGCACTAAGAGACCAACTCCTGAACATCTGCACCGTCCGCAGGGTTACTCAGTCACCACAATGAAATGTAGCCAGTGCACGTTTCCTCAAACCACAGATACATCTAATACCAGTCATAAGTCGAGACACACCTTCAGTGCTTTTACTTTAAATGTATTATTTTCCATATTGTCAGCGATGGTTATGGAATTCTCTCATCACATTCACCTGGAATGTTGACAAGAGTTTCTCGTCCTTTTTGTCTTGTTCATTTTTGCTTGTTGCTTTCATTGCATTGCACATATTCTTTTTTTTTTCGTCTGATTATTTTGGTCATTTAGTTTACCGTTTTGCTCATTTTGCTCATTTCATTATTTTTTGTTAATTTGTGCCATTTCTTGCCTTCTTAATGTCAGTTGGGTTGTGCAGAGGAATTGTGGGAACAATATCAATAGCCCTATTAGTGCTACTACAACTACTGTGCAAATCCATTTCATGGCAAGAAACAGTTAAGTAAAGAGACAGGACAGCCTATCATCACTTTAAATAATTAGGTTTTTTCATGCTTCTTGCCATGACATATACACCCATCAGTCAGAACATTATGATCACTGACATATGAAGTGATAATAATGGCACTTATCTTATTCCAGCGGCATAAGATAAGTGAATGAGCAGGACGTGAGGACAACTGGGTCAAAGCATCTCCAAAACAGTGGGTCTTGTTTGGTGGTCCTGTTCCTGCAGTGGACAGAACCCCATGAGGAAGGAAGGACAACTGGATCTAAATCCAGTAGAGTATCTTAAGGGAACAAAACATTTCTACCACATAGTGTTCTGTAGGTTCCTCCTTCCTTCTGTTCCTGCTAGAACAGCTCTAACCCAAGACAGGAGCCTTACCAGACCTCTGAAACTGGCAGCACATTACACATTATACATTATAGTGACACACACTTCAAATCCTGTAAGTTGTGAGCTTGCGCCTTCATGAATCTAACCTGTTATTACAACACATCTCACAAATACTCGATGTGATTGATATCCGGTTGTTCATCCTAGACCACTTTTGTTGGGGTACTATCCACTGCAGACTAGAACACCTAACAACATCTTTACGTTTGGATGTACAGTAATGACACAGTCATGTACCATCACAATTTAGACCTTGTGAAAGTTCCTCACATCCTTTACTTAGTTTGGCCAATTTTCAGCTTTCAGTTTTTTCAAAGGCTAAATGTTCACTTGCTGCTGAATATATCCAACCACTGACAAATCCATTGGAATGATATAAACAACATTATGTCCAGTCATAGTGTTACAGTCATACAGTATATAGTCATAGTGCGGTTAGTGGTCATAATGTTAAGGTTGATCTGTGTATTTGTACACTCATTTTAGTGGCACTCAGGGCTATTGACTCTGTAGCCACCCTTCCCCTGCACAAGACAACTGATGGTCTAGAGTGAATGTAATGTGTGTGCAAAGCCGTCATCAAAGCTAAACGGGTCGAAAATAGAAAACATGTTCTGGGTTGTTGAACACTTTTTATGTTTATTACATAATAATAAAGATAAAGACAAAACACTGAAGGAGAAGGTGTGTCCTGACTTTTGACTGGTGATGTAATGATTTGATATTTATCATCTTTTACATAATTTTTATCCTTTGTATTTTTCAGTGTCTTCTGTCGCTTTTCTGTTTCTTCCATCTTTTCAATCACTTCTGTAGAATGACTTTGATCTTCTTGCACTTTTTACAAATAATTTCAAAGCAGAAATAAGCATCTGTTTTTTCAACTTTCTGGATCAATTCAGCCCTTAAACTGGAATAAAATAATAGTTTGACATTTATTGTTATAATGAAGCTTCAGCCTGTATGAGTGAGTTTCACTTGGGAGAACACTTCTCGCCCCATCACCCAGCTGTGATCTGAACAAATCATTCCATGTTGTGTATTTCTGGAACATGTCGGAGTTGAAGCATGTCCGTGTCAGATCTCCAGGTTTCATATCCTTTTCCCACCACGGAGTAACTCAATTAGCGTTGGCATTCTGTCCACGGCGGACCACGGGGACAGTTCATATGTGTGGACAAATCACATCAATTAGGTCACTGTCCAGGACCGAAAGACATAATCGTCCACTGTTAGGGACGGAGAATCGGCAGTAAATGCGGTTAGACGCTGCTCATTCACTGATGTTCACAGAGGCAGAGAAAAAAGACGAGAACATTGTCTCAAACAGGTAACCTCAGTGGGTTCATTAGCTCATTAGCTCATTAGTTTCCCCCAAATCAGTGCAGCAGCTGCTCACTGTCCGCTCACTGTTCTAACTGTTGGCAAATGACTGCAATTAAAGCGGACATGTGTAACAACGGATCCTCCACAAATATATGTAACACTAAGCAGGCTGAAAATACTCGACAAACACTGCAGGAAAACGAGACAACTCGAATAAGTGTGTCATTAAAGCAGGATTCAGACACAGAAACACAGAGAAAGCCTGGGTCAAATTAACATTTTAGACAAGTTTGAAGGCTGAGCCACAACCTGGAGACCATTACAAAGAGACTCTAAAAGATTAGGTAAAATTTGGAAGAAGATAAGAATGTTGTCAAATTTGCAGAATGACAAAAAAACAAAAAAGACACAGTTAATTTAAGGTTCAGGTGGCCAGGTCATAATGATTAAAACAGTGGAACCCCAGGTTACGAGTACTTTGGCATAAGAATTTTTCAGGCTACAAGGAAGACATCGGGCAAACTTTTGTACCGGCTTGTGAGCAAAAACTGGGTTTGCGAGGAAAATAGTTCCCAAGCACGAGGGGGAGAGGAGAGGGCACTGGTCACCAACCCACCTAAAATGTAGACATGAAACTCGCACTCTGTTGTGCTTCATATTTGTGACTTTTTCACGTGAAATAGTGCTTTGTTTTAAGGCGTAGGCAGAGGCAAACCTCTTTGGATTCGCTATTTTAGCAAAAGATCATTGCCTACTGAGTGAAAGTGATGGTGAAGCTGAAAGCTTTCACTTTCAGTGATGGTGAAGCTGATGATGAAAGTGTGGCAAAACAAGCCAAAACAATGAAGAAAAATCAGAAAAGAAAAAAAATTATGAATTGTATGGGAGTGCTACCACTTTTTAGTCTTGGTCCTAACCACAGTATGGAGTCTACTAATATATGTGACTAGGTTTCTCTTACTTGGTCGGCTGACTTGGCTCGTTATGCTGGTAGCTGCATATGGTCAATTCTGGACAGAGGAGGGAACCGAGGATGGTACTGCACAGAACTGGGTCTTTATTTGCCCTCACACAGCATGGCAGTCATACGTACAGAACATTCCTCAGGGAACATTCATGTAGCACTAACACTCTTGTCTGTCCAAGGCTGTACAGTGGCTGTGGCTAAGAAACGTAGCATTACACACAGCTATCTCACACGGCTCTGTTGCCGGACTTCTACACACGCATCTCCACGCACATTACATCATGACGTCACACAGCAGATTTGCATTGTCACACCCACTTAAAGCAACAGGCTCAACCTGCAACAGGAGTTTTCTTGGGTCTTGGAACAGATTAATTGGTTTTACAGGTATTCTTATGGGAAAACCGCTCCCGACTCACAAGTTTTTCGCTTCACGAGCTTGACCCCAGAACAAATTAATCTTGTAACCCCAGGGTTCCACTGTATTTCAACTAGAGAATGTTTGATCCTCCCCAAACGCTGAAAAAGGTGGCCAGTGAATTGCAGAATTGTAAGTGATTCGAAGCCTTTCCTTGTTCCAAGCAGTAATGCCACCTCACCCAAAAGCTGACAGATTGAGAGCCATGGCAAGTTTCACGTGAAATGGTGCAACCACTTCCAAGGAATGGATTTTTTTTATTTACAAGCAGTAGCGCCCCCTATTGAAAAAGACTTTAACGATATATCCAAGAAGCTGACAGGATGTAGAAGTTTAAGTGGTCAATGTCCACGGCAAGGTTCAATAAAATCAGTTCAGTTACTTTCAAGCAATGTCAAATTTTCTTGTTCCAATCAGTGGTGCCACCGAGTCCAGCCATTGGTAGGTTTGGGATCTGACAGTGGTCCATCTTTTCTGGAAACAAAGCAATAGTGTATCTAATTGAAAACCAAATAGTTCTACATGTCCCGAAGGTTGACAGGATGTAAGTAATCAATAATAATGATAAGTTTCAAGTAAACTGCTTCAGACACTTTCAAGTTTTTGTGTCTTTTTGAAACAAGCAGTAGTGCCTCGTATTCAAACGTAACGACACCACAAATCCTTAAGATGATATGATGCGGATCTTCAAAAGTTCAAAAAGTTGAAGATGGAATCGATCTCTTATTAGAGGATTCAAATAAAATGCTTTAGACCATGAGGACTCATGACAGAACTGTATTTACTTCTTTATTTTCAGAGATAAGTCTGATGTCACTCTGTGGGAGTCAGGGCTGAATGATGCCCCAGCAGCCAACCACGATATTACAATTTGACAAGCCATTTCCGCATCAGCCTCAATATACAGCCTTGGTCATTGTCCAATAGTTTAGACACTTTAGTGTTATCACATGGTCTTGAAATATGCAGTAGCTCCCCCTATTTTAAAATGAAAGTGCGACTTGTCCCAAAATTTGACTGAGATATTTTTTTGTGGCTAATACCCATGGGAAGGTTAGAGTAAACTGGTTCAGACACTTCAGAGTTAATGCTTTTTTTTCTTATAAGAAACAGTAGCACCCCCTATTAAAAACCAGACGTACCACCTATTCCTAAAGTTGGCAGCATGTAGGTCTTTAAATAAATAAACATGACAAGTTTTAAATAAATTAGTTCAGCCACTCTCAAGCTATCACATTGACGTGACAGGTATGGGGGCACAGAGACCAGTATATACACTCAACAAAAATATAAACGCAACACTTTTGTTTTTGATCCCATTTTTCATGAGATGGACTCAAAGAT
>JAQQAE010007316.1:0-15965 GCA_029823295.1 Pseudamia nigra
TTCTTAAGATCCAACAGTGCAAAATGTACATTCTTGCAATTTTTCAACTGGTCTTAAAATTTTGATCAGGAGTGTGTTAGTGGACATCACCCGCTGGTTTCTGAATAGCTGGTTATCATTTCCTGGATGACAATTTGGAACCAAAAACAGATATGACCATTCTTGGAGGAATGGTGGCAGAGCTACAGGAGCATAGTATATCAGGGGTCTTATAGGTAATCCAATGCTAACGCTAGCTTATTGATGCAATTATGCTTTACCAAGCATTGCCAAACAAAGTCATATTTCTGTGTTCGTGTAAACATTTACCCATGACTACAGTTGAGCTGATTTCAGGTAAAGCTATGTTCTATTGAATGAATAGAAGATATGAAGGTGGAAGACTCCCTTGGTGGGTTGAGTTACCATAGTGAATTACTAATCAAACCCCAGCAAAGCATTGAATTATTTGCCGTAATATCTTAATAATGTAGCAAAAAGTTATAGATGGACCACCAGATCACTTGTTTGAGGGTCCAAATAAAATGTTTAAGAAAACGATGCCTCACAGAGAAGTGCTATTTAACTCTATGGGAGTCAGGGCTGCTTGAAGTCGAGTGAATGATGTCCCAGCAGCCAACAGTGGTGTTACTGTACACTTTTAAGTTACTTCTGCGTTGGCCTCACTGAACAGCGCGGGTCAATGTCCACTGGTTCAAACCAAATGCCAATGGGGCTGCATGACCTTCTCCAGGTATTTCAGTTTCCTCCCACAACCAAAACATGCACTTAGGAGAACTGGTCATTCTAAATGGCCCATAGGTATGAATTTAAGTGTGAGTGGTTGACTGTCTGTATATGTGAGACCTGTGATGAACTTGTCCAGTTGGGATAGGCTCCAGTACATCACTGACGCTTGTGAGTGTTAAGGAGTAGAAGATGAATGAATGATCACACCCTTTCCTGTCTGGGAGCTTCGCACATTATCCCTGGATGTGAGGAGGATTTTGGTAAGTTTGGGGATTCAATGAGTTTTGGAAGACTCACTGAGCACAGTAACTGTGTAGCAGTGACCTCACAAATATGCAGAAATACAAATGCCCTGTTTTAGGTTGAGTTATCTGAAAAGGGATGTATTTTTTCCTCCTTTGAGTGAGATTTTTCATACTTTTGACATTATTTAAAACCCTCCAGACCTGGTTGAAAAATAGGAAAATACATGAAACCTTTTTTTTTTTTTTTTTACAAGATGCCTCCTTTAAAACGTCTACTGTGTAAAAGGTATATAATGAAGCTCAGTAACACTTCATGCATTAATTCTGTCAAAATGAATTGTCACATCCATTCCTCCTGCGTCTGCATATGTGCATCCAGGTAGATAAGAGATGTGTGCAGGGTCTGCATCCCCTCAGATGCACCATCTCTACACTTTTTTTGTGTGTGGAAATATCTACTCCTGCTTATCTCTTGCTTATCTGAATCCTACAAATAAAACCCAGGAAAACAGATGAATTGCACACCAGGGACTATAGTGTGATAGCATGTGGCAGCTCAGACATCTCAGAAAATATGTACAGTTATTTTCCCTCCAAGAGCTATTTGCCTATTGCCGTAGTAAAAGCAGACTGTCCAAAGTGCAGCACTGCAGAGATAAGTTACATGGATGATCCAGTAGCACTGTAGTGCATTAATGTCATAGACCTCAATTTTTAAGTTCATAAAATATCTCAGAACCCAATGTGCCTGTGTACCTCTTTATCTCTGATGCTTGATTTGTTGGCAGAAAGATGCATAAAGCCACGCGACTCCTGACAGGCAGAGACGCCCTTGGCTTGATCGGATCAATCAAACACAGCATCTGAGCATTTTTTCCGCTCTGCTTGTGTGCATATGTGCAAGCATGTGTACGTGGAAGCGTTCACATATCGCTTGTTCTGGTGTGTGTTTGCATATTTGCACAGCTGTGTCTGTTTATAGTCAGCAATGTATGTGTGTGCCCACGCAAGCTCAACATAAAAGTTTGGGTGTGAGAGGCCTTGTGCTTGTGTGTCTGGTAGATCCAGGGAAAGACACACACAGAGAGACACAGAGAGAGAGAGAGGAAGGGAGAGGGAGTGAGAGATACTGTGTGGGTGGGATAAGTTTTGACAAAGTTCCCCATTTTTCAGAAATAATAACTTGTTCCCGTTACAGAGACAGAGTCGTGTGACTCCGGGGCTGCTGAGAAGGCAAAACCAAAAAAAAAAAAAGAATTCTCTCCTCTGTCGTTCCTCTCCCCCTCTGTCTCACTCTTAGTGCATCCGACCCTTGTCCTTGTGGCTGCTAACGAGGGGGTGTGGTTGTCACTGGAGGCGTTGGGGCTAAATTACCATATTAATTAGCTCATCCTTTGACCGACAAACACAGAACTGAAATGTCACCACACTCACATTGGCCATAGGAAACACAATTAGTGGAAGTCATTATTGTTTTAGCAATGCCCTGTGTTTCTAACTCCATTTCCTGCATCCGCTGTTCCTCCCACTCCTCAGCACCTTCTCCTACTTTAAGTCCGGTCTTTATTATTTGACCCTTACAAGCCTCTTTGCTTGCTTTGCAATTCAAACTTCACATAGGAACGACGTAGGATGGAGTTAGTCATATACTGGAACTCTTTTTTTCTTTTCTTTCCCCTGCCATGAGCCCTCTGCTAAGCTCCATCGGGCTGAGCTAAAGTGGTAGCCTTCACTCTTAACAGCAGCAAGGTTTCACTTCCACATACTAATGATGTCACGTTGAGCAGAACTGCAGGGATTTCTGTTTTGACAGACATAGTGTGCTGGAGTTTAATCAGATGCTTATTTTACTGCGACCTCTGTCACAGTGTCCCCATTTCTTCAGTCTGCTATCCATTCGCATACCACATAACGTATTTCCTAATTATTACATTGGCTCTTCACCATCCGTGCTGCATTTCTGTACTTCCAAAGCAGCTAGATGCTCTTAAAGTGATAACATTTTTGCAAAGATGTCAAAAATTTAAAAATAAAAAAAGACAACTACATTGAAATTCAGAGAAGTCTTTTTGGTGGCCTGTCAATGCCATTATATTGTTACTAATGTTACCAGGCTTGCAGTGTAATGTAGCCTGAATGAAACTGATACACATTAGCTTGTCTGTAAACACATTTTCAGACTCACATGAGAAGTGGCTTTGGAATAACAGCCACTCCCACAATCCCACACTACTTCAGAACGTCACCAAATTATGTGTTTTGTTAATTCTTTGATTGAGTCCCCCTGGCAGCAGAAATTATACACTGTGTACTTTTGCACTGAGTGCACAATGGTAAAAAATATCTCGAGTCATACCAGTTTTTAAGTTTTGAGAAACAGTAAGACAAAAATTGCACCAACATAAATGCACAGATTTTCACTTTTTAGAGTTTAAGCATTTCATGAATCATCACCTCCAGACTGTGAACTCCAAGAGTGTTAATCAATAGGGCATTTTCAGCTGTCTAGTCCAGGATGAACATTTCAAGTCTGTGCGTGACATCTTCAGTATGTGTGTTTAAGGCCAAAATTTTATTTGGAATATGATTTTAGTACTTGCTATCAGGTGCAGCTTATTGGATGGCTACAAGTAATTTGGTGTGCTTTGCCAAAGACTGCATATGACTGACATCCACCATTGTATTGTGGACTGGGGTTTAGTCTAGTAGTGTAGTATATGCATTTTGTCCATTGCCATGTAGGCTTTTTGGAGCCAGAGCTGACTGAATTTGGACAAAATGGGTGAATCAGTGGGACTATGGGGGATCAGAGCCATGTGAGAGAGGTTGCATGAGCTAGTACTAAATAATGGCTCTATGAAACAGTTGTGTAACAGCATTTGTAGTAATGTTAGTCACGCACGGCAGCTTCTCTTCCATCCAGAATGAGGTGAAGAGGATTGTCTGAGTTGGCTCCAACTTGTTTTGTGTACGTGTGTTCACCACAGCTTCCAGTGAATCCAGCCTCACTCGAGCACTGATCCAGCCTGTTTTACAAGTCTGTCCAGCCATTTTATACCTTTCTGGGATGGATGAAGCAATATCTACCAGAACATGTATTAAAGGCTCCAAATAAAATGAATCACACCAGAATTATTTTTAATTTTAATATTTTCCACACTCTGAAGTGGTGGTCTTTGTTCCTTGGTTGGTGCTCTGCCTTAGTAATGTAACATGTCACTATGTCTGACTCTTCCATTGTAGTTTGGGTTTAGTGCTAATTAACAAATGTCTGAACTAAGATAGCGAATGTAATGTTTATTTTGGTTCAACAACATTACCAGTGTTATACTGAGTATGCTGATGTCAGTGCCACTGTGCCCCTTTCAAAGCCTGACCCTGCCTGAATGCCAGTAAACCAGAGCTTGCGTGAGACACCATGTGTATTCCATATGTATATTTCTTTTGATCCAGAAATCTTCACTGTGCCACAGCACACCCCCTCACAACACCATTCCTCTTTTGAATCCCTATTCGTAGCTTTGTGTATTTCTAGTGCAGGCATCTGATGAATAAGTTAAACCAGAAGGGACTGTAAGGCTCAGATATCCTCCTGTGTAGATCTGACCCTGGACTCGTTTCTTTGTGTTCTTCTATGCTCTCAGAATTCTCTCATCATTTTGACATCAAAGGTGCTGTCCAGATATCAGTCTCTACACAAAGATCGTAGCTGGACGTAACCTTGGAACTTCCTATGCATGCCTGCGGCTTAACAGTAAAGTATGTGTACATGGATTTGTATGTTTATCTCTACTTTTTCTTTGTATATGCAGAAGACGTATTATATATCTACAGTTTAACTCTTTCATGTATGAATTATTAAAAACTGAGAGGGAGTTGAAGAAAACACTACTTTGATAAAAGATGTAAAATATCCATTTTTCCAGCATCCATTAATGTAACAGAAATATTAACTGTAGTGGACAATGCATCCACTGTTCCAGAAGCACTTGGTTAATGGTCAAAATGATCTTTTAGCATTTCTAGTGCTCTTTCCATGAAGAGAACATGTTATTGAATTAAGAAAGCACACTGTTTTGGTGTAGAATGTAGCTTTAATGTGAATGCAAGACAATGCAACCCAAAGTATTGCTAAAAGCGAAGTTGTCCAATCATTGCCACAAAAAGCAAAGACACTGCAGCTTTTTTTTTCCGGCCACTCACTAAAACAGGTGTTTTCACTGAAGGGCAATCAGTGGGAAGGGATTCGGTGAAATCACCTGCTCTCTTCAGCAGGTAATTTCACTGAATCCCTTCCCACTGGTTGGAAAGAAAAAATGCAGTGTCTTGGTCCTTCATGGCAATGATTGGACCCCGCTGGTTAAGAGCTTCATAAATTGTGAAGTTGTTTCTTTATCCCAAGCTACTAATAGAGGTTAACAATGACTAACAGTTTAGTGTCTCTCCTCTTTAACTGAACATAACACATGCATTTGTTTGTATAGCACCCAAAATCCACCTGCTATTCATTCTTTTTTTTTACCTGGTTCCCTTGACCCTGCATATACAACTGCAATAATAACTGCAAAATGACTCTCTTGTCCAAAAGCTACTCGTTATAAATCCATCACACCAGGGTCCGCAGAGTGAGTAAAAGTGTTCACTGTAACACGGATGAGGCTGACAGCTATTCAAAACTATGAGTTCCTCACCTCCTCCACCTGTGTTTTGACAGATGTAAATCCAGTGCAGTGCATCACTGACCCCACAGATATAGTGCATCCAGCTCCCACATTTGTTTACAAGCTGTTTGTTGTAAAGTCTGTAAATATGAGATCACTGTCTTAATGATCCACTGAGTGATTTTAACAGCAGAATGAGCGTGAACTTTGCAATTTCTGAAGGTTCCCTTTCAAACCAGTCTATTGCACTGACGTGTGGTTAAACACTGGACTCTGGCATGAACCAAATAGTGCTCAGGTTTAGCACTTCATGAGAAGTTTTTGCATCTGCAAATAAATGCTAAATCTTTAGTGAATAGGTCATGAAAAAGGAGCAGACTGCCTGTGCTAATGCTACATAATTTCAGACACAGTTAACCAGTGCAGTGCAATCTCTTGCACTGCACTGCACACCAAATGCAGTCCCTCATAGTTTCAGAAAACATACATTGATTAATCTTCAACTTTCCATTAATTACTAAACTTCACAGCATCATAGCTATCATGTGTTTTCCACAGATGCAGATGTAGTTTAAGCATACTTGGAATAATAATCATGCATGTTCAACAGTTCATTTGAAGTGCACAACATAACCCAGCCCTAATGACTGGTCAAGCACACAGTTGACTTAAATTTAAGACTGTTCTATTAAACAAAATTACATTTTTATCTCAATATGAACATGGAACATTTGACATATTTGAGCTACTGTAAGAACACAGATCCACAAAAACAGACTTGGTCTCCATTACACATGTAGTTTATGTCACTTTGTAACATAATTTGACTTTTTATCAACTCCCATGATCCCATGCTATAGGACACCATCTATCACTTCTTTTTTGTTGTCACTGTGATGGATGGAGATACCCCTAAAGGCAGAAATGACATACTGTACATACTGGATAATGTCTGCTTTCTTAGCTTTGTTAATGTACATTAAGTCAATTAATTACATATGCTTTATGTCAGCAGTGGAAAAGTTAAATAAATGTTTTACTCATCACAATATACATTTGAATGTAAGCATTTACATATAATGGGCTGTGCTTGTGTGGATCTTTGGATGTGCACTTCTCTTCCCAGAAGTGCAAGATGCTGGTTCACTTAGTCCTACCAGCATAAGAAGTGGGTCAACCCCACTGCGCTGAGCATTAGGAGCTGAGCAGTGACAGGCCTATAAGAAGAGAGGTGGAGGAGGAGCAAAGGCCCCTGTGAATCTGAGGCTGCATCACATAGCCTATACGAGCAGTCAAAGCATCAGCTTGAAACGTACAGCGTGCTCGTGGCATACAGGCTTCACTCCACGCTGTTTATACGTGGGTGGACTGAGTAGCGAGCTAATCAGATGTGTTATTTGTATGGGGTGAAAGCGAGGTTGCTCATGGAATATGTGAGAAAACAGTCTTTGACCTTGACTCTTTCTTTGAGCCTGTGGCACTTAATGACTTGTGGACTAATTTAAAACTGTTTTGGAGGACAGCTCAAAGGGTCGAGAGGACATAAATCCAGATGGAGATATATCAAACATAAGAAATATTAAGAAGTCATAGGAGATGACTAGACATTTACATTACATTACCCATTCACTGATTTATTTATACTACTTTCAGGATAAGTCTCACATGCAGTCTCACATATAAAGCAATTCACTGATGTTAAGTTCTGCATTATGGGTCTTACTTTGATTTTGTTTGCACAGTGGGGTTGTTTGTCTTTTCTTCTCTTCATTCCTCTCCATCCTTAATAGAGGATGCTGTTAGAAGTCTTCTCCCATGGGAAGAATGCGACAGATCCCACATTGTTCATTGTTGTTTGTCTCTCCTTGAAAAGAAAAGCAGAAAAAAAAATTCACAATGGTGTGGGTCGGAATGGGGGGAAAAAAGAGGAATTACAAAGATCACATTTCCATCCTCTTTGATCTGATGTGTTAGGAGAGGGTTTTCATTGAGTTGGTGTGTGAGTGTGAGGGGGTGACAATGTTTGCATCAGTGTGTCATGACGGAGAGTGGAGGGAAGAAAAAAACCAAATGCAGAGTGTGTACGGGGAAGGAACGCTGAATAAGGGATAACCCCATATTACTGTAGATCTGTCCTTCAGGGTTTGAAATGTATAAATAGAGAAGTTGCTTCGTGCGGGGAGAGTGGGCTGTTTATTTACTGCAAAGTCGCTGTCTCCCTCCAGGGCTTACCAGGGGAGCTCGTCCCCATCTCTACCTCAGCTCCAGCACTTCCAGCTAAATGTCCCACTTAAGCTCCACCCAGTCAGGGAACACTGCAGAGAGAGAGGGGAAGAAGAGCGAGACTCTCCTTCCATAGCCATTGGCTCTGTTCCCTTCTTCCCCCGTCTGGAGCTGAAAATGGGGGAACGCCATGCAGCTCCTCTGCCTCGGCACCAAGGAAAACAAGCAGACTCCTGATGCCAAAGAAGTGCTTATTAAATCCCAGGCAGCCTTGCAATTGCACTGTGCAGCCAGTCAAAATAAGAAATTGTTTGTTGGTCCATTCGCCCTGCCTCCCTCTTATTTCAAATGCTTTCTTAACCTCCTCTGAAACAACACGGACTTTCTGGTTTCTCTGTTTTTCTCTCTCTCCCCCTCCCTGTTTTCATCTCTCTATTTGTGTGAAATGGTGTGTGGTTGAGGCAAAAACATGGGACATGACAGCCAAGCAGCAAAAACATGCAGATGTGACAGTATGAGAGGGCCACTGGAGGGCAGATAGAAGGAGAGAGTATTAGGGAGAGAAAATGACAGGCACAAACAAAAAATCTGCTAGAACCGAGATGAGACAGTGGAAGGGGAAAAAAAAAAGCATTGAGCAGTCGGGAAAGAGAGAGAGAGAGCCTGGGGGATGAAATACTGAAATACTGAAGGAGATTGTTAGTGGAGAAAAAGAGAGAGAGAGAGAGAGAGGGAGAGAGAGAGAGAGAGAGAGAGAGAGAGGATTTGTGGTACACTGTGAACAGCAGATTGTGGGGGCGCGTGTTGTCGAGGTGGCCCAGGTCCCTGGTGCCCTCCTGTTTCATGGCTCTCACAGCCTGTCAGTGAAAACAGCCCATCCATGTAGACAGCTGTGCTCAGGAGGCTGCGGGGGCGAGAGGAGAGGAGAGGAGAGGAGGAGAGGAGAGGCGAAAAGAGGAGAGGAGAGGAGAGGAGAAGAGAGGAGTATCCATCCCACTGTGATCCTGCAGCTCTGTCGTGTTTCGTCTAATCATCTGCAAAGTACCACAAAAGAAACAAAAGCTTTATTTAGTCGTCACAGTATTTACATGTCTGTTTGCTCAGTATGTGCTTGTTTCTCATATTGTCAGTCAAAGTCAAGTCATGTCAGACTAAAATGCCACTCCTTTGCCTGTGCCCTATATTAATACAATTTCTTGAGGCTACAATGCATTTTAGTGAAATTGATGTGCGTCTCTGTCTGCACGACTGTTTGTTTGGTGACATATTAGAAAAAAAAAAATCACAGTTAGAAACATTACACTGAGCAATAGATGCACAAAACTAGGCTGCCATTTCCCCTAGGTTGAAATCAATCACAGGTTTGTTCGAGTGATTTTTATTGGCCCCAAAAAGTCTTAGCCACAGGCTAATGGGATAGATTCATCTTCACTCCCACAAACAATAAATCTACCAAAGAAGAGACTTAAAAGAATATGACAGCCTGCCATCCACAGTGTCTGTATGCATTAGTCCCTTTTTGTGCTCATGTCCTCTACATCAGAGGGATCACACAGATCATTGCTCTCTCCTCCTTCCTTTGAAGGGACAAGTGCGGTCCCCGAAGTGCCCCCCCCCCCATACTGACCCTCCCTGTCCCTTATGAAGGTCCTTGATTACCTCCACAACACCCTCCTCCTCTTTGTCCTCCTCTTCACTCACTCCCCTAGCCCTTCCTGCCATCACAGCCTTGTTTATGAGCCTCTCCCCTGGAAGGACAGCTTAATAGGGGACCTGGCTCAACTCAGGCCGGCCTGGTTCGCATTCACTCCCTAATAAGACATTTCATCTCCTGCCTTAGTGGCTGCTCGCCAGCGGCAAAGTTCTACCTGAAAGCAGCAGGTCTGTGTTTGTGCACACTTTGGTCTGTGCCTTACGGTGGCTTAGCCTCGGAGTGTAAAACACAGTTCAAATATCATATAAAAAGGAATATCAGCCACACCAGAAAATGTGTTTCAGCAATAGTACATCATTCACAAACAGTGGCAGATGAACCGGTGAAACCATAACTGGTCAAATTTTCTTCAGTTCATAACCACACACACACACACAAGTGCAATGTGTCTGATATGGGTATGAAATGTAATTGTTACAAATAATATATAAAGTGGAACCATAGACTCAATTTAAAGAATGTACACAGCTGCTGCCAGTCAAAAGTTTGGACATGCCTTCTTCAAACTGTGAAAGAACTTTTTGTCATAAACAAAAAAGTATTAACGCAGAACACATTTTATATTTTAGATTATCATAGTAGCTGCATTTAGCTTTGATGACTGCTATGCACACTTATGACATTCTCTCATTAGATTCATGAGCTAGTCACTTTTGATGGGTTTCAGTTCACAGGTGACTGAATTTGTACAATTTCTTGTTTTCTTAATGTGATTTAGACCATCAGTTGTCACATACAGGGGAGGGATGGGGACACAGTCAATCGCCCTATTAGTGCCACTACAACCACTGTACAAAGCCATATTTTGGCAAGAAACACTCAGTTAAGAAAAGAGAAGACAGTACAACATTACTTTGAGCACTGTCCTCAGTTTCTAATGCTGGTAATTCTAATAAATCTATCCTCTGCAACAGAAGTAGCTCTTCAGATTTCATTTCCTATGACAGTCCTGATGAGATCCAGGTTCATCATAGGTTTGATGGCTTTGGAAACGGCACTTTGGGACACCTTCAAAGTTCTTGAGATTTTCAGATTGACTGAACAAAGAGTGACTTAATGATGGAACGTCTCTTCTCTTTACTTAAATGAAAGTTTCTTGCCATAATATGGATTTACACTAATAGGACTACTGATTCTGTATACACCCTTCCTCTGCACAGGACAACTGATGGCATAAGGAAGATTGAGAAGAAAATAAATCGCACAAATCAACACAGTTGTGATTTGAAAACTTTTCCAGGTGAGTACCTTGTTTGCTGCATAATTCCACATTCTTTCAGTGTGTGTCTTCATTATGAATGTACAATGTCTAAAATATTAAAAATAAAGAAAAAACACTGAAGGAGAAGATATGCATTATGACTGGTGGTGCAAATGCACTAACCACAAAAAACTAAAATGCATCATAAAATCCTCTTGTCTTGACATTCAAACATCAATTCAGAAGTTAGACTGAGATTATTAATTTATTTTTTCTGAAATGCCAAATTTTGTTCCTCAGGGCTACCATACCACATTCTAGAACTAGAATTGCCATCTCAGGAGAGATAGCGTGGGATTTCTGGCTGCTGGCATTTAAATTCACTGAAGACAGCGGAAGTAAGTGCCAAACCTATGCTGACCTTACACTGAGCTCCTACTTACTTTCTGTAATCAAACTACAGGCCTGGTTGCTATGGCGTTTTATTACCCTTTTTCCCAAATGGATTGTTAAATCAGAATTTTTTTTCACCACAAGTATCAGAAAGCTTTGCTGAACATAGTGATACCCGTTTTACTCTATGTAAACTGAGTGGAAAATGCGTAACACAGAGCGAGTAAGAAAAAGTGAGTGGTTTCTGAGAGGAAGAAAAATGTCTTCTACAACTTATAATGGTTGTAAATTGGGCAGTTGGCTGGACTTCCTGTTACTCATTTATATTTTTTATATTCTGTAAGCCACTGGGCTTTGGTTGACAGACTTTAAGAAACTACACAACTGTGGCCATGTTTCTTGGTGAAAACTTTGAATATGGTGTAAACAGAACAAGACCAGTTTAAGCGGATTTTTTTTTTTTGTGATAATTTCAGAACATTTCCCCACACTGTCCCATAACTCACAACATTCTGTTTGACTCCCAAAATCATTTCTAAGGGGGAAAATTTTGTGAAATTTTTTTTCAGTAACTACAAAAGATAGATTTATGAAAAGTAATAGCCAGAATGTGCTTGATGGTTTGAAACAGGCGAAATTTACGGGAGGAGTTGTGGTTCAAAAAAGTGGTGCAACCACAGCAATCCCACTAATTAAACACAGGAGAAGAAACAAAATGAAAGTAGCTCCAAGCGCACAAGGTTACCCTGTAAATCAGCTCCCAGGGACACAATAACAGCCTCCTGAAAACGCTGAAACACAAGGACTGTGATCTTTTTACAGGGGGGCGAATGGAAGACAGGAACTGGAGGAACGGGGAGCCGGGCCTGGTCTGTAATGCCTGAGCATTAGGTGGTTTAAATCACCTTGACTGGCCGAGCTCTAAAAAGTAAGCCAACTCCCTCCTGTCCTAGGGGAGACTTGGTGTCCAGTAAACAATTTTTGCCTCACCCTCTAGAGCCATGGGAGGGAGAGGAAATGGCATGTCCTTGGGGTTTCAACTTTGACCCCACTCCCTGATGAAATATGGACCCTGCCCTGTGGTGTAGACTTGTTTGAACTCAAGTCACTAATGGGTGTGTGCACATTGTTCATTTCGCCCTGTCGCTGTTGGGAGTTTGGGTTTTTGTTACACTGGAATTATGGAGTCCTGGAATAAGAGACTGTAAATAACTCAAAAATAATGACTTTGTGAATTAGTGAATGACGTGTTTTCAAGGGGAAAACATACAGTACATGTAAGTTGTAGACATAACCAGTCATTAAGAATAACCCTGTTGATACTGTAGCTAAAGACAATTAATTTTGATACATTTATTCCCTTACTTGTTCTCAATGATACAGTATGCATTTATGCCATTTCAAATCTACCAGAACAATTTATAAGTTACACTACTTTATAACTTGCACTTAGTACTTCATTATTATCAATATTGTACATTAATACTGAAGACATCCAAACTGGCAACACGGTGGAGCATGAGCCCAGCTCCGGCTGGCGGGGCCCGTCTGTGTGGAGTTTGCATGTTCTCCCCGTGTCTGCGTGGGTTCTCTCCGGCTTCCTCCCACAACCAAAAACATGCTGTCTATACATCAGCCCTGTGATGAACTGGTGACTCATCCAGGGTGTACCCCACCGTCACGCTAAGTCAGCTGAGATGGGCTGCAGCCACTTTCATCATAGCATTTGTGGACACATTCAAGGATCTTGGCCTTGTTTTCTTAGCATAATGAAGGAGTCTTTTCTCTTTACTTAACTATTTCTTGCCACAATATAGACTTGTACAATAGTTCTAGTCGTAAAAATAGGGCTTTTGACTCTAGATTCACCCTTCTTCTGCACAAGACAACTGGCGGTTTGAAGCACATTAAGAAGGCAAGACATGACACAAATTAACTCTGTAGACTGAAAACTATTCCAGACGACCTTGTGAATCAGATGAGAGGA
Organism: Pseudamia nigra; assembly: GCA_029823295.1. Lineage (NCBI taxonomy): Eukaryota > Metazoa > Chordata > Actinopteri > Kurtiformes > Apogonidae > Pseudamia > Pseudamia nigra. Next base: position 13,154 of record JAQQAE010007316.1, read on the forward strand.
TGTAAAGCTGTCATCAAAGCTAAATGTGGCTACTTTACACAATCTAAAGCATGCTCTGGGTTGTTTAACACCTTTTTATTTACTACATAATTCCGTACGTGTGTCTAAACTTTGACTACTTATGTATTTCCAGTTGTGCAGAAGGTGACTCAGAATTTCTTATAATAAAATATTCAGTGAAAATACACAGTTATGACATATTTGAAATCTCTCTTCCATGTCATTACTGTAGATCGATTATATTTCAATCAGTGGCTTTTACTGCATTTCAGACAATTATTTTGCCATTGGCTTTTTTTTTTCAAGCCTACCTAGCTATCACCTTTCCGCTTTGTGTCTACATAAGGAAGGTTTCCTGAAGCAGCTGGGTTGGTTATCGAAAGCAGTAAAGGGGCTGTTTTCCCCTCACCAAAGTCACGTGTCCTTTTCTCACCTCACTTCATTTATTTCTGTGAGTAATTTCCCTAAGGTTGTGTAAAATGGGTATCCCTTTGTGCCAAAAGTATGACAAAGCAGAAGGTTGAAAATGTGCTGTGGTTAAACAAGACTAATGGGCTGTGTCACTTTGTCTTGGAACACAAGCTGTTTTTGAAGCCATTGTTCTTTGTTTTTAAAAGAAATAAATAAGGTATGACGAAACGCCTTGGTATGGTTGGTCAATGACAGTGAAGAATAAAAAGTCAAAAGTCGCACTGAAATTTGCTGTTGAAATTCGTCCTCAATTTGCCCTGCTGTTGCTGTTAGTGAAGGTAATTTAGTGTCGTCTCTGTTTCCATTTGTGAGTGAAATACAAGGCGTCTTTGTATAAGCTGATGTCTAGCGTGTCCCTTGCTGTGCTTGGTGTTCCCTTAATTGGCAATGCATGTTGCTTCCATTTCTGCTCTTTTAAATTTCAAATGATAGATGAAAACGACAACTGCCTTTTGACGCTATGAAAAGCACCTTCAGACTGTGGATGGTGGTTATAAGTGTCGTAGCCTAGCAACCGGGGAGTAGTGGAGTAGCAGAGAGGGAAAGCACAGAGGGAGAATAGAGGGATGAGGCGTTAGGGGGCGGAGGTGTGTGGGGTGGGGGTTCTTCCGCTTGAAAAAAATAGCTGTTTGACCAGCTATTTTAGGACCTTTAAGCATTTCTCTCTCACCCAAGGATTCATCATTTTTAAGCATCACATGCTTCCTGTCTTTTCTGTTTGCCAGCTCCATGGGTGAACGCTGCTTAACCCGTCTCTGTTCCAAGGAGGGAGGAGAGATAAGGGAAAAAAGGATGAGGGAGGAGAGGAGATGGAGGGAGAGTTTTCCATCTGTTTTTTGGCTCTATGTATTCTTTTTGTTTGAGGCCATCATGCCGGGCAACATGTTTGTTTTTGAATATGGCTGTTTGGCCATCTGGACTATTACCTATTAGAGAACACTGTCTTTGTCCTTGTTTACACTACATTTCTGCTTGCTCTGTTCACTCATGTTTGACTAAACAATACAATATGTGGCCCTCTGTTGTTCATGATGGTGCTGCAGAAATCTGTCACCATATTTTGTGAAATAGTTTAAAAGCTAAGAAAAACTGCTCGATACTTGAGGAATGCAGTTTTATACAGTTAGACCCCCCCAAAATAAGGTTTATGCCACAGCTGCCCTAAAAAAACAGGACTGATTTTTACCAAAGTCAACTTTGTGATTTGATAGAATCTTTTATGGTGTTATCCTATGATTTTGGCTATATTTTCTGGGTGTTATGTGCGGTGTTACGAGGACCACTGAAGAATTCTCACAGCGGTGAAGAACTCTTTAAAAATCTTTTGGATCCAGGTGATGATCCCGATCACTCGCAATCTAACTGATAGGCCTGTGTGCAACTTCTGACCTATCTTGAAAATTTCTCCCAAATCTGTTCAGAACTTTTTGACTTATATTGTGAACAAACAAACAGAAAAATAAATAAATAAAGTTACACTGACAAAAACATAACCTTCTTGGTGGTGGTAATTATTGTTTTTATCCATGAATTGTCAAACTTACTGTTTTATAAAAAAAACACAGTTGTTTTTGTACTTTTAATTTCTAAATGAATTTACATTACAACTGAACATCATGGGGTTAATTACTTTGTATGCAGATTTAAGTATTTTCACACTGTCAGGAGGCTCTAATATCTCTGGATGGTAAGGATCAATAATATGAGGTTCAATTTCATAGAATTTTTTCAACAATCATCATCATTATGTGATTAATTTATCTATGAAACCTTTGGCAATATTTTCATTAATCATGCTACAGTTCTTAATAAAAAGGTATAAGATCACCACACACTTTATGTTTATGCCCCAGTTGTCCTAAATGAACAGAATTGTGAATGACCAAAATCATATTTTATGTTTCTGAAATGGATAATCCACAAGTATGTACAAGCTCTTTAATCAACATAGCGTTTTTAATACTATACTGTACTAAAATATATTTATTGTTGTTACCCATGAATTCTTCAATTTACTGGTTTACAAAAATCCATAGAACACATTATTATTTTTTGATTAAGATGCTGAATGACAGCTATTTCCTTGCATTCCTGAACAGAGTTGCAGTGGTTGAATGTTATGCTTAATTAATTTCTGAGAGAAGTCCAGTATGTTTTGGTATAAAAGTGTGAATTTAGTTGAAATTCCTCACTCCTGTTCAAAATGGTAAAATACTGAGAATTTATTGGAAAGGAAAGAGTCTGCATTAAAGCACTACGTCAGAGGTGTCCAATCATTGCCACAAAGGGCCGAGACACTGCACATTTTCTTTCCAACCAGTCTCTTCAGCAGGTGATTTCA
>JAQQAE010007317.1:0-15965 GCA_029823295.1 Pseudamia nigra
GGAGTGGCCTTGCCAGTCTCCAGATCTCAGGCCCATAAAAAATTTTTGGAGGGAGTTGAAAGTCCATGTTGCCCAGCAAAAACTCCAAAACATCACTGCTCTAGAGGAGATGTGCATGGAGGAATGGGCCAAAAATACCAGCAACAGTGTGTGAAAACCTTTTGAAGACTTACAGAAAACGTTTGACCTCTGTCATTGCAAAAAAAGTATATAACAAAGTATTGAGATGAACTTTTGTTATTTGCCAAATACTTATTTTGCACCATAATTTGCAAATAAATTCTTTAAAAATCAGACAATGTGATTTTCTGGATTTTTTTTTTCTCATTTTGTCTCTCATAGTTGAGGTGAAGCTATGACGAAAATTACAGGCCTCTGTCATCTTTTTAAGTGGGAGAACTTGCACAATTGGTGGCTGACTAAATACTTATTTGTTCCACTGTATAGGGACAGAGTCTACGTAACATGACAGCTGCGGCCAAACTCTTTTAAACTAGACACATTTAATAGTTGACACATGTAATAGTTGACACATTTGACACATTTAATGTTAACTGTCTATACCACCTTCGGTCATGAGTGCTTTTGCTGCCACAAAATGAAAACCAATGAATGGGTATTAATTGTGATTAACTGAAATTAATCCAGTGGCCCTGTGATTAATTTAGATTAATAACCAATGGGTATCAATCGTGAATAATTGAAATTAATCCACCGTGACCCTGTGAATAATTAGATTAATTATTTGTCAGCCCTATTTTAAACAGGTGAGTGTCATGATTGGCTGTAAAAGGAGCATCCCTGAAAGGCTCAGTCGTTCACAAGCAACAATGCGGGGAGGTTCACCACTTTGTGAACAACTGCATGAGCAAATAGTCCAACAGTTTAAGAACGTTTCTCGACATTCATTATCTACAGTCCATAATATCGTCAACAGATTCAGACAATCTGGAGAAATTTCTACAAGTAAGCTGCAAAGCTAAACACCAACATTGAATACATGTGGCCTGAGGCAGCACTGCATTAAAACCTAACATCATTCTGTGAAGGATATTACCATGTGGGCTCAGGAACACTTCAGAAAACCATTGTCAATTAGCATAGTTCATCTGTACATCTACAAGTACAAGTTAAAACTATACCATGCAAAGTGAAAGACATACAGTATATCAACAACACCCAGAAACACCATCAGTTTCTCTGGACCTGAGCTCATCTGAGATGGACTGAAAAGTTCAAAAGTCAGCATCTATGATGGTATGGGGGAGGGGGGTGTTAGGGCCCTTCCATGGGTGACTTGCACATCTGTGAAGACACCATTAATGCTAAAATGTACAAACAGGGTTTGGAGCAACATATGCTGACATCCAAGCAACATCTTTTTCAGCGACGTCCCTGTTTATTTCAGCAAGACAATGTCAAGACACTTTCTGCACGTGCTAAAACAGTGTGGCTTCAATGTAAAAAGGTAAAAAGGTACTAGACTAACCTGCCTGCAGTCCACACCTGTCTCCCACTGAAAATGTGTGAGACAATATGAAGCACAAAATATGACAACAGAGACCCCAGACTGTTGAGCAACTGAAGTTGTCCATCAAGCAAGAATGTGATGGAATTCACCGATAAAACTTCAACAATTAGTTTCCTCAGTTGCTAAATGCTTAGAGTGTTGTTAAAAGGAATTGTGATGGAACACAGTAGTAAGTATGAGCCTGTCCCAGCTCTTCTTGAACATGTTGCAGACATCAAATTCAAAATTAGTGAATATTTGCTAAAAAAAAAAAAAAAAAACAATAGAGTTGATCGGTTTGAACATTAAATGTCTTGTCTTTGTGAAGTATTCAATTGAATATAGGTTGAAAAGTCATTCAGTCAAATCACTGTATTCTGTTTTTATTTACATTTTAGACAATGTCCCAACTTCACTGTAATTGGGATGTGTACATTGCACAGTCTGTGTGGTATTTTGAATTTAAACTTAAAATACATATTGTGGGCACATGCAGGACTAACCTCTGTGAAAACCTTTGTATGTTTGGATGTGCTGGAGAGAACTTTACACAGCGCTGTGAGTCTGCCATCAATGTAATATTAATGCAGCTCTGAATGGAAATAAATATTGACAAGGAATAAGCTCATTGAAACAATGCCACGATGATTGTGGGGCATAATCCAAGCTGAAGGCACTCAAGCAGTATATGTTGCCAAGTTTCATCTAAAGAACTGAAAGGCTTGTACGAGACGGCAGATATCAAGAAGATACTGCGGATTAGTTGGCTTTCAGTCCCCCCCCCCCCAGCAGTAACTCTGTATCTGTGTACACCAAGGAAGAGATGACTCATTAGTAAACCCCTTGACTTAAGGCCTTGATCACAAATGAGAGCTGTGTTCATGCATAAATTACCACTGAGTCACACCGCTCTGCATAAAGTGAAACATGTTATGCTGAAACAGGTTTTAATATCACTTTAACATGAACTCATTTGACCCAGTAACTGAGAGAACAGGACATGAGAAGTATGGTGAAAAATGCTCTTAAATGAAGATGTTCATATCAGTTGAGATTGATAATTAGCATGAAAAATGTCCAATCAAAGGAAATACTGAAAAAAGATGATTATATGTGCTTCTAAATGAATTATGTTATTATTTCTGTGGTTTTAAGTTACTAGTAAAAGATTGAACAAGACTAAAATGACAAAATGAAAGGGGAAAGGGCTGCAAAAAAGGTAAAAAAGATGTAAAAAAAATGTATAAAAAAGATGCATATGACGATTGTTTTCCTCCAGGATTTTTATGCGCTGTTCTTTTTTCATTATCCCATTCACTTTTATGAGAAGGCTACTCCCTCTGAATGAGAAACATTCCAGAAGCATTATATTCCCATCACTTTGCTTGATCGTCATGTGTCCAGGTTAAACTACTTTTGATGTCCCCGGGTCTCTAGGTTGGCATTTACATTGTGCACCATTTGCTTCAGTGTCTGATGTGTCATTACGGCTCCACTGTCTCCTAAATTATTCAGGGCAGCCTTGATGATGATCCGTGGTAAAGTGGAAAAGCAAACAGTACATGCACATCCCAGAGAAGAACATCATTCTGCAGAAAAACTTAGCCTTGTGTGGCTTTGGACTGACCATGAAGACAACCATCCAAGACAAAATGTAAAAATGGTCAAGAAATAGATCCTGGACAATGATGCGGATGTTCCTGACTGATCAAGCCATGTAACTGAGAACCTGTGAAGACAGTTTACAGTGAATGTGATGACTACACCTCGCGCCTCAATCAAAAATGTTAACTTTTAATTTAGGTTTATGGGTTTCTGGGTTTATGACATTTTCAGCCTTGTTCCAAACAAACTTTATAATAACTAAAAAGTTATTATAAAGTTTAGTTCCTATTTATTTATGCATGAAAAAAATATAACTCAACCATGCAATATGAAAGTTTTGATTTTTTGCTCATTTTTTAAATTCAGTCTGTTGACTGTTTGGTTGATTTTTGTCCATTTTTTCTTCTTTTTGCATCCAATCTGGTTCTTTACCTCAAATATTTTGTTAACTCTTGATCTTTTTTTGGGCGACACAGTAGTGCAGTGGGAAGCACTTGTGCCTCACAGCTTGAAGGTTCTGGTTCAATGCCAACACGGGATGGCGGGGCCTCTCCGTGTGGAGTTTGCATGTCCTCCCCGTGTCTGTGTGGGTTCCCTTCAGGTACTCCAGCTTCCTCCTACAACCAAAAACATGCACTAGGGGTTAGATGAATTGGTCGCTCTAAATTGTCCATAGGCATGAATCAGCCCTACAATGAACTGGCAACTCATCCAGGGCGTACCCTGCTTTTGCCCCAAGTCAGCTGCGATAGGCTACAGCATTTCCCAACAGGCACAAGGATTAAGGGGTAGAAAATGGATGATCTTATTTTTGTTCCTTTCTTCACAACATCAACAATGCGTTTGCTTGTTTAGTTTATTTTTCTTATTATTGTGTTTATTTTTGTTCAATTTTTTTTCATTTTGCAACCAATTTGGGTCATTTTCTTGATTGGTTCATTCATTTTGCTTCTGATTTTGTTAATGTTTCTTCTGATTTTGTTGACTTTTTAAAATTTTCTTTACTATTATGTAGCTTTTGCTTCTTATATTGTTTCTTTTTCCTGATCATTTTGTTCACTTTAAGTCGAAACATTCACTGTCTTATTATGTTTTCCTTAACTTTTTGCCTTAATATTTTAATTACTGTAAATTTAATGTCACTTTGTTCCTACCTGGTGTAGTGAATGCCGTGCATGAAAGGGTTAATAAGTTGAAGTGAATTGACTGAATTGAATTGATTAGGTTGAAGTGCACTGAAGAAACTTTATTTTGTCACTTTATCAAAGTGTGTCAGTATTTGCCAGCACACCTTCTCACCTTCTCTGGAATTTCTACTTCATCATGTTACTAACTGGTTGCCAGTTAACCTACCGTAAAATTCGAGGTATAAGCTGACACTGTTGTGGATTAGGAGCCGCTGCGGCCAATTTATGACTTTTTCCTGGCTAACGGCATGAGGTTCGTTAATCAGCATGCAGTGCTTCCCTACGTGACACACCGTGGGGGCCACAGTGTGGGCTGTGCATGCGCATGGCACCCACTTGGAGGGTGCCATTGTTGGATACATAGAGGGAAGAAGCTTGGCATAAATGAATCCATGGTGACACTGCTGTTACGGGGTTCCCCCCTCTGTGTGTCTGGTAGTGGTGCCTTCCAGGTGGGTGTTGTGCGCATGTGCAATGAATTTATAGGTGGACCATTTTGATCTAAGATTTATGAGACGAAAAGGCCTGTCAATCAGGGTACAGACAACTCTGTCAGCAACTCCCTCCCCACTACCCGGAAAAAGTTACAAATTTAGGCAAATTCACTCATGGGATCAGACGACATCATACATATGGATGAAGTACCTTTGACATTTGACCTGCCTCTCACTAGGACTGTTAACGAGAAAGCTGAATCGTCCATTATGATGAAAACAACTGGACATGAGAGAACTCATTTCACTTGTGTTTTGAGCTGCACAGCACCCAGACAAAAGGACAGCCTCAACCAGCCATGCCACACGTAATGTTCGGAAAAATTACTTTCATTTAATTAAAGGATTACAAAAATTTTCTGTGTGAATATCCCATGTTACAATGTGAAAATCTGCAGCTTATAGTCAGACACGGCTTATGTATGAAAAAAATCTTTTATTTCCCTTAATTTTAGGGGGAGCGGCTTACATTCAGGTGCCCTTTACAGCCCAGATTTTATAATAGTTATTGTGAGACACAGTTCATCACTTCTGTTTCTTTTACCACTGACTTATCTATTTTGAAACATGGTGCAGCCAAATTCTAAACAGGCCTGAAATAATTCATTAAAAATTATCAGTTTCAGCAACTGATGTGTTGTCTTTGGACTACTTCCGGCTGAACGTGGGGTGCTCATTGTTTTATGGATCATCCCATTCTGTTTAATTGACATTTTACACAAGAGCTCAACTGTTTTGCCAACTAGGTCAGCGGGTACCGGTACACTATTTTCTAAGTCAGCTTCCTGTTTGACACTTGTAGAAAAGCGGCACTTAACCAGAAACCGGATTAACAGATAAGAGGTGTCAGGAGGGTAGAAGACAGACAGAAGAAGGGAAAGGCTGTTTTTGGTCTTTATCAGCAGATTTTCTTTACTGGTTATACACATGGTATTTTCTCCCCCACATATCAGTGTTTCCCAAATTTTTCAGCTTAAGACCCCTCGAAAAAAGCAAACAGTAAAATAAGCACCAAAATGAACGGAAACTAACAAATAAATAAATAAACAAATAATGAACGAATGCACAAAAAGTGAACAAAATGAGGAAAAAATGAACAAAGCAATCAAAAAATATATAAAAATGAGCAAAACGAACAAAATAAATGAGAAAATTTGTGATGTGAGGAGTAAACAAAATAGAAACAAAGTAATGAAAGAAATGAGTAAGAATGAACATCAATTGTAAAAGAAGTGAAAAAAATTAATAAAATAATGAAAAAATGAATGATATAAGCAATAAAATAAGCAAAAATAAACCAAATAATCTAGAAAATCAATGAGAAACAAAATCATACAAAAAAAATCCATACAATAAACAGAAATAAGAAAAATGAGCTGAATGATCGAGACAAAGAATAAAAATTAACAAAATATATAACAACATGAGCACAAATAAAAGCTAAAAAAAATGGTTGGTTTTCACAAAAGTAAATCACAATGAACAAAATAAAAAATTAATTTATTAATCGGATGAAAATAAAACTACTGTAATCGATATATGAACAAAATAAAATGACGTTTACACAAATGAAGGAAGAGTGAACAGAAAAAAAATCTTTGAATTAACACAGATAAACCAAATAATTAACATACAATGAAACTATGATCAACATTAACAACAAGACGAAGAAAAATAAACAAAAAATATCAACAAGTTGATGAAACTAATCCATGATATGAACCAAAGAAAGTAAAATCAACAAAACCATAAATGAACAAAAGTAAACAAAACCCTTCATAAATTAACACAAATAAAAAAGACACAATATGAGTGAAACTTAACAAAACTGAACAAATTATTAAAAATGAACACAAATATGAACAATATGACACAAAATGAACAAAATAAACAAAATATCAACAAATAATGTATAAAATAACAGAAATATAAACAAAACAGATGAACAAAAGGAACAAAAACATCAACAAAATGCCAAAAAATAAAAATATCAACGAAATATCAGAAAAGAACACAAATATGACCAATATCAGCAATATAAACAAAAAATTAACAATATCAACAAGCCTATCAACAAAATATCAAAAATAAACCTATCCACAAAATGAACAAAAATAGAATTAAAAATACACAATATTAATAAACAAAAATAACAAAATAAAAAGAAATTGACAAATATACAAGAGCAAAAAATAAACAAATTGAAAAAAACATTTAGAAAATGACTGAATAAAATAACACACTATATAAATAACTGACCTAAATGATCCACAAAAGAAAAAAAAAAAAAATCAGGTGTATGATGAGATCAAATGTTTTTCGCATAATGGAAAATCTATTATTAGCGTGATGTTGTATTTTATGAGTACATTTATACATATTAATTCAAGACAATGGAGTCATGGATCCTCATTAAAAAAAAATATTTATTGAAATTGTATAAAAATAGTTTCTAACATCATTTACAATTCTAAGCTGAATGGATGAAAAAAAAACAATCCAAGCTGCAATCATGCAACCAGAAAATTCACACACACACACACACACACACATTCAGTTGGCGTTCACTCTCACAGCAGACGGCAGAGTAACAAAACCAGTTACCATCAGTAGACGTTCAATGTTTAGATACATTAAGATGGAAGTGCTTTCAGGACTATTTACACGCTTTATATATACACAACATACACAAACATACACACACGCATCTGCTCTTTGCAAATTTCAAGCCATAGATATGGTCAAAAGAAAAAGAAACCAACTTGATTTGCGTTTTAAATAATCCGTGGGCCCTTCAGTGACTGTGGAATGACATACAATGCAGCCGAAATTCTCATAAATAAATAAATAAAATTCCACATAATAAGTCACAGCAATAATAAATACCATTATTTACAATTATGGACCCCACTGAATTTTAAGACCTGTGAGGCACTGGTTAAGAAGAATCAATTTAAAAAGAAAAAAAAAAAGCATTGCAGTGAAGAGCAGAGGATGTTTGTATTTGGGTATGGTTTATTTTTGCATTGTGGTGTGCATTCAGGTGGAAGAGAATGAGCGCTTGATGTAAGCCTTGTGTTCGCATACAGTACAACACGACAGGAATCAGAGGTTTCTAGAGCAGAAGGTAGAGGTGGATGCTGTAGTCAGAGAGTGAGGTAACTCCAGTGTTTGATTCTATTCTGCACAAGTTTTCTGATAGAGCTATGAGGTCGTCTCGTTGCTAATGACATTGGAGTCGGTGTGATCGTAGTGGTTGTGATGGCATAGGCTTTACTGATCTAGGCCCATGAGTAGGAAACGAACAGCAATAAAACAAAAACAATATAAAGCCTTAAACAGAGTAAGGAACGGAGAAGGCCATGGCAAGCCTTCTTCCTTTCAGATTCAAGTATTTCAGGGTCCTCTGACAATCTCACAGAAGGCACTTTAAAAAATATCACGCTTCTCTTCGAACTGCCCGCTTGCCGTTGCGCAGAACAGCAAACACACAGGCTGTATTGGTTCATTGCAGGTGCCCTTTTCACAGTGCACGCCCTCTTTCTTTGAGTCCCATGAAGATGGCGTTCTAACACGGACGAGGGTCAGCGACTGGGGCGGAAACAGAAGTCAAGTAGTCGGGTGTGAGGTTGGAAAGGCTGCGGCTCGCGACGGTTTGTCACCACTCCAGTCCTTCATTTTGCATGTGTTAGGACTGCTGGCCTGTGGGATGCCCCCCCCCCCCTTCAAGTCTGTGTCTTTAGTCAATGCAGGCCGGTTCGGACCACAGCATCTGCCATCACCGAGCCACACCCACGGAAGTGGGTGTGAAGGCGGTTGGTTCATGGCCAATACTGTGCAACCTGATCTCTGTTGTGGTTTTCTCTGTCTGCACCATGGAGGGGACGCCAGAGGAGGATGTGTTCTGCATCCAGGAATGGTTGATGATGTCCTCGAACGACGGACGGTCCGCCGGCCGCAGAGACAAACACCACTTGATGAGCTGCTGGCACTCTGCAGAGAAGAAAAAAAAAAAAAACAGAGAATCAGTCAGATGTGGTTTGCTTAACAAATGCACTACAGAAATCCATACAACAACAAGCAACAATATCAAGAAAATAAACAAATGCGAACCAACTAAGGAATAAATAAACAAGAAATCAACAAAAAATAAAGCAAATAAAAAAGATAAGCAAAATAATATACGAAATTAACAGTGAACAAAAATGGTACAAAAAGGACCTAAAAATAAAAAGACTGACATATTCCATACAATAAACAAAGATATCCAAGAAACTGAGTAAAAATGACTAAAACAACCTATAAAATGAATACAGGTTAACAAAAAAAATGAAGCAAATAATGCAAGAAAGTGTAAAAAATAACCAAAGATTTGTGTCATTATTGTGTATTTACCTGCTGAGACTCTCCTCCTGAAGAGAACTTGACCCCTGATTATCTCTTCATCGTGTTCAAAGGGGATGTCTCCACACACCATGTCATACAGCAACACGCCCAGCGACCAAACCGTAGCAGAGCGTCCATGGTAGCGATGATACTTGATCCATTCGGGCGGGCTGTACACTCTTGTGCCTATGAGATTGAAGAAGACAGATTCTTATTACTACCTGTAAAATGATATTTCATGTATTTATTGCCGAATTGAAAAGAAAAGCTAAGGCATAACAGCTGTGTCTATTCCTGGACCTATTATCTCAGCTCAGGTGCCAGGAAGCGTGAGTATGTGTGTATGTGAGATAGGGGAGGGAGGGTGAGTGTGTGTGGGAGGGGGAGCAGACATGTGACTTTGTTTACAAACTTTGAGTTGTAAAAATACCACTTGTCCCCATCGGGGGGCGCCAAATTGAAGGCAATGCTACTTAGGCCAGTATAACCAGACTGCTGCGGGGAATGTCAAAGATGACACAACCCTGGAATTCCTGTTTGGGTCCTGGGGGGGGGGCATATTTCTAAAGCCTAAAAGAGCTTTTACTGCCATGTGACTAAATGTCAGAAAAGCCCCTTTGTGGTATTTTAAGACGATGACTCACCGTCAAAGTCTGTGTAGATGGTGTCCTTCAGTAGAGCTCCGGATCCGAAGTCGATAAGCTTCATCTCCCCGGTCCGGAGATCGATCAGGATGTTCTCGTCCTTGATGTCCCGGTGCACGACGCCGCAGCTGTGGCAATGACGAACGGCCTCCAGCACCTGGCGAAAAAAGCTCCTGGCCAGCTCCTCCGGTAAGGCACCCTTCTCCGTGATGAAGTCGAACATATCCTTGACGTGCTCGGGTCTCTCCATGACGATGATGAAGCTGTCCGGTCTCTCGAACCAGTCCAGCATTTTGATGACGCCACGGAAGCCCGTCCCGACTTTTTTCAACAGCACTATCTCCATCGGGACCCGGGAACCATTAGGCTGAAGGCAAATATAGAAATGTAAATATAAACCACAATCAAACAAACCGTATAAATTTCCCTCAAAATATCTTATTAATGTACCAAAACGCCGCCATATGTCATAAATAAAACGTCTCTTACCAGTTCTCCCCACTCGGAGACCCTGTCCTTGGCTACATGTTTGACAGCAACCTAAAGCAGACGAGAGAAGAGACCCCGTCAAACTACAAAGTTCAAACACAAAACCATAGCTTAAATACAAAAACTGTGCAAAAATGGAGAAAAATCCACCTACCGGAGCCCCGTCGGAGATCTTCGTCCCGGAGTAGACGGTGCCGAAGCCTCCGCTGCCCAGCACGGCACCGACCTGGTAAAGCTTCTCGAAAGGCTCCCTCTCCTTCACTGTGAAAATAGAAACACAGCCGGTAAATACCAACCGAGCACTTAATCCCTTCTTGTCACACTGGTCCATTAATACAACAACGTAGCAGCTCGTAAACACTACTAAAGCGGCTAATATGGACGTAAAATAAAGTGTCGTCCTTGAAAATTAGCTTGAAGTGAGCCGCAGCACACTACGCAGGCAGCCAGCCATTACTGCAGCCCCGTCCTCCATGACAACAGTGGAAAAAGGGCGTCTAACCTTGATGAACTTGGTGCTGGATTTTCGCCGGCATGTCTACGGTGGAGATGTGGGCCAAAGAATTGAGCTTAGAGAGCAGCATTCCTTTTGTAGATATCCGCCAAAAAAGCGACGTATGAGCTCGTCTTCGCCTGGCTTGGTCGATAAAGTGTACTTTTATTCCGAGTGATCCGCGGCTCCTCCGTCTGCCTCGAAGAGCTTAAGATTAAGGTCCACGTTGCACGCGCATAAAATCGTTACGGATCCTGTCATCCGGGTGGGATAAAAGTCCGGAGAAATAACACCAACAAAGTCGTCCAAGGCGATTTACAGTGAGGAACTCACGCTTAAGCCTTAGCTATTTCCCGCGGTGTTTTGTAAACAGTTGAGTAAAATTAAAGAGTAACAAATGAGCAGTGTTCAGACCAGTCACCTCCGTCAGACACCGGCTCCTGGAAACAAAAAACGTTGGGAGGACGGTTATAAACCAGTAGTAAGGGGGCGGGAGTCAAGTGACTTACGTCTTGCGTGGCTCCGCCTCCTTACACCGTAAGCACCAATGGGAGTGCAGATTCCCTTTCCAAATGCACGTCAATCATAGAATGAAACGGGAGCCAGTCTCATTACCGGCCTGGCCAGACACAGACGTGGCGGGAATCGAAACGCGCCAAAAGGGGGAAACGAAAGCAATAATTATGAATTCATGTTGGAGGGAAATGCAAATTCAAAGCCATGTGGGCACCCCCCCCACCCCGTGTCTACTCCCTTCGCGGGAAAATGAGTCAGGTTATAGAAGATGGAAATAGACAGATACAACAATAAACAGAAGTGCACCACGTTTTTGATCAATGTGCGGAATGCAGCTTGTTTTATTATTCTTTGACTTCAGACTAAACGATCACCTGGCTATAAAAATTACATAGTCTGCTTTTACTTGTTTCGTCTTCTTTAAAGTATCGGTGATTGCGTTTCACCCAGATTTTCAGATGCAGCATGGCCAACCACATGGCGCAATGAAGACGAGTCGGCCAGTGCAGACTATTGCTCCCACAACCTGGGAGGCACTTCATCAATCGCATTCCAGCTTTTCCAACCCCCCGCCATTTACCTGATTATTTTAACATTAAACACAGAGTTTTGTTGGCTGAAGTGAAGTCCGCGACTAGGGGTTTTTATTTGAGTTTGCCTGACAGTGCCTCTCAACTGGCTGCGCATCAAAGCGCGCTGGGGAGAATAGGCGCATTCCTCTCATTCTTTCAAATTGGGTGGCCGCTTTTGCAGCCGTTCACAGGATGTGGGAAACTAGAGATAAAAAGGCTTCCACTTACCCCTCCCTCCCCAGTCCCCCTCCTCCTGCTCCCTCCTCAGCGCGACACTCCTCCTCTCTGGCCTCTTTTTCCCGCGCATGTTATTGTTTGAATGGGACTACCCTCCCCGCACCCCCCAACACACACACACACACACACACCCACCCCCACACACACACACACACACACAAGTTAGGTTTTGTTTTACTAGTTGTATCGTCATCCTCACAATACACACTACTACTACTAATGTTGTTGCTTAAGTAAGATATGCGTCCTCCGTCGATTCACAGGTGTTCATTCTTTTAATTTTTTTTCTTTTTACAACAAAATGAAAATTAACAAATTAATCCAAACAACAATGACGAGAATAAAAAATGCGCAAAATGGATAAAATAGTCCATAAAATGACACAAAATTAACAAAAAACAAGGCAAGTAATCAAGAAAATGAACAACCTGAACTAACCAATAAAAGCTATAATAATATAAACTACAAAATGAAAAAGGAAATAATAAATTAATTCAATAATAAATTAAACACAATAATTCACAGTTAAACAAAAATGAAAAGAACAGTCCAGAAAACCAATAAAGTCCACCAAATGAACAATAAATAATGAAAAAGAGCCAAATAATAAAAAAATAACCAAAATTAACTCACCAATTGGGAAAATAAGCAAAAAAAAAAGAAAGACTTGAAAATTAACAATTTATCATTGTCTTTTACTACAAAGGCAAAATAATAATAATAATAATTAAAAAAAAGAAGAAAGCAACCCGTACAATACAAGCAATCCAACTAATGTTCTTCTCACTCTTTATTTATTTATTAGTGGGATTGCTCTCAAGCATATCATTATTATTATTCTGCTCCTTTTTGGAACAAATCTCCTCTCACAGTTTTCGCCCAATTTACACCATTCAAACACCAAAACGTCAAGCTCGTCTGGAACTTTCCAGGAAATAATTTTCATGAATCCATCTTTTGTATTTTTTAAATGATTAACTTTTTCACAATTTTTTCCCATAGGAAATGAATCGAGAACTCAAATGGAATGTTCATGACTGGAGTGCCACTAGAGTGTGGTTACCATGGCAACACTGCACTGCCTTTGATCCTTTGATGTTCCTTCACTCCGGGCTGCCCTCTTGAACCTTTTCAGCAAGTTCAACTATTTTGAGTCAGCTGCGATATCCCATGCAATCTTTTCAGAGATTGAAGATACTCTAGTATTTTATATAGTGTTCAGATACTATGTTCGATTTATTATTTTTTGCAAAAACTACAATAAATAAAAACTCATTATTTACTGTAAAAATGTAGATGGTATGTATCAGTCTTTAATTGTATTTTCTTGCTCATTTTGTACATTTTTGTCAGTATGTGGATTATAATTTAAATATTTTTTCTTTTTATAGCTTATTTTGTTCATTTTAGGAACTATTCATTTTCTTTCTCATGCATGCATCTTTCTTAAGTTTTAGTTAGTTTGGATTTCTTTTAAATTAATGTTTGTTAATTTGGTAGATTTCTTTTCCATTTTTTCCCTTCATTTTGGGAAATATTTAGTTTCTCTCTTATTCATGTTGAATCACTTCCTCCATTATTTTGTTTGTTTTCAATTCAATTTAGAAATGTTTTGTCAATATTTCTGTTGATTCAATCTTGTTCTTTTTATGCAGTTTATTAGTATTTGTTTCTTTTTGGAAACTCACTAATTGTTCATGTTAGTTTATTTTCACCTTTATTTTTTTGGAATTGTTTTGGAGTATTAGTTGTTGTTTATTTTATGGATTATTTAATTGGTTATTTTGTTCATTTGAGAATTATTACATTTTGGTTGATTTTGGGGAATTATTTAGTTCTTTTTTGCTACAACGGTTTGTGAATTTTGTGGAATTTTAATTGATTCTTTCCAATTTCTTTGTTATTTTGATCAGGTGAAGAATCATTCAGTTTTTTAAAATTAATCCTTGTTCATTTCATAGATCTTGGACATTTCTTTTGTCTTATTGACAATTTTGTTCATTTTGGAAACTACTTAGCTCATTTTGGGTTAATTGTGGATCATTTAGTAGATTGTTTATATCATGTTTATTCCCTTTTAATGCATACTTTGTGTATTTTGATTTAAATCCACAATAAATCAAAATGAACAACATACGTTTGATCTTCAGTCTTCTGGAAAATGAAGATATGATGGTTTGTAATGTGATTTTGCTCATTTTGTCTTGTTTCTAAAAATTAATAAAATTATCTGAAACAATCAGACATAGAAAAAGAATGAGTCAAATAACCAATAAAATGAACAAAAGTAAACAAAATAATTAGGAAAATTAAAAAAACAAAGAAAATTAACAAAAAAAAACAATTAAGTGAAAAGACAGTTCGTCATTACGTTAACATTTAAAGCTCAATCAGTGTGTCAGTTCGTAATGACTTTTACTTGTTTTGTTTTCCATTTGGTTCATTTTCTTGATTATTTTGATGCATTAACCATTTTAGTGCATTAATCATTCTAGTGTGTCAGTGAAGTGAGATGATTTTCAGGAGGCCCTAACTAAAAACATCCCCATTAATGCTCACACCCCCTTAGAAAAGTCACCTTTACACTGCTGCTAATTTTATTTTCGGTGGTAATCTGCGGTGCACCGGGGTGAGTTCAGTGTCCTCACAGTCTGTGGATGTCTCCGAAATCCACAGAGGAGTGTGGGGTGAGTTCATGCTCAGTCAGGGGCATTGGAGAGGTGTGTGAAAGCAGAGAGGCGACAGCGAGGGCAGGCCTCTGAAATGCCACCAGTGAGCGCATCTCGGAGGGGCTGCACATATCCATGCCTGCATCATCAGCACGGTTCAGATGACAGCCATCTAACCCCGTGTGTCACTTGGGCCGCTCCAGCACCGGGATACTCGCTTTTATTAGTGGGATGTTCGCAGTGGGAGCAGCTGCTTCGTCCAATCTCTGGAAGTCTCACTTTGCACTAAGTGGAGAGCAACAGGTTTTCAAAGGATACTCCAGTGCGGGGGTCATGTACAAACATGACCAAAATAAGGACAATAATAATCAAAAAGATTAAAACAATAAAGAAAGATATCAAAAATTACCTAAAAATCAAGAAAAATACCCAAAATAAACTCAAAAATAAAAATGCAAAGCAAAATAAACAACAAAAGGAACAAAAAATGTAACAAAATAAAGTAATATAACTCATAAAATGAACAGAAACGAATGAAAGTGAGTCAAATAGTAAGTTTTCAAAAGATTCTCCAGTGCAAAGGAGGAGGTGGGAGGATCTGAGTCAGGCATTTACGAGCCCTTGTGGCCATACCGAGCACAGAATGCAGATTTATGGCAAAGTCTTAATGTGACTCTTCTGTATGAGTTCATGAAGGGACAAAAAAGAAAATTAAGAAACATTAACAAATTGTTAAAGAATATGTTCAAAAATGAAGAGAAATTAATAAATATTAACTAAATAATCAAGGAAATAAACAAAAATTGAACTTGAAACTCAGAACAATAAGCACCAAAATGAAGAACACAAATCCAGAAAATGAACAAAAATTAATAAAATGGGTTGAAAAGGAAAAGAAAATATCCCAAATACACAATAAAAAAAATCCCCAAATCTCTCAAAACAAACAGAAACGAATTAAAATGAATGAAATAATGAAGAAAAAGAACCAAAATGAGCTAAAAATCAGAAAAATAAACAATGAAGGCAAGAAAATGAGAAAAAATGAGCCAAATGTAAGCAGAAAAACAAAGAAAAGCATACAGCGGGGCCAATAAGTATTGGGCAACGTAAAAATGTGCAAGTTCACCCATTTAAAAAGATAAGAGAGGTTTGTAATTTTC
>JAQQAE010007318.1:0-13078 GCA_029823295.1 Pseudamia nigra
TACAGTGGAACCTCGGATAACGACCGCTTCGGACAACGTAAAATTCGGATAACGACGAGATACAGTATTGCTGTTATTTCTTTGATTATGTTTGCTGTGTATACGTTCTGTAGTTTGTAGTTCTTTTTGCTCTGCCTCCCTCCTCTTCCTCCTCCTCGTCGTCCTCCTCCTCCGCTGCTATCACCATAAACTTTCACCTTTTATGTTTCTTATTGTGTTTAAGTTATTATTTTTTTACCTTATTAATCACTTTGTTCACTGCTGTTAATTTCCTGATAATTTTATTAAATTTGAGGTCATTTTCTTAATGATTTTGTTGATTTTTGGTCAATTTCTTGATGATTGTTTTCTTGACTATCATGTTTATTTCACGTTTTAACTTTAAATCATTTCTCTATTTTTGCCTATTTTCTTGATTATTTTGTTTAATTTCTTGAGTATTTTAGTCATTTTCTTGATTATGTTGTTTTTTTGTTTATTTAGCAATTATTTTTGCTCACTTTAGTTCATTTTCTTAACTATTTTATTTATTTCTGCACATTCTCTTATTATTTTGTGAATTTTTTTCATTTACTTACGTACTTTTGTTGGTTTAGTGCTTAAATTGTTCTTTCTTTTGTTAGGTCTATAGACTTTAGAGACACAAAATATTATGGTACGATAAAAACAAAAATGGACATGTTAAAGCAGATCGTAAGCACTGTTTTGAAGACCGGATCCAAAGAAGTTCCAAAATCTCTCTTTCGGGCCTTGAGCTGAAATAGTCAGTGGACTAAACTAATTAATTAAACTGAAAGTCAAATCTTTGGTGCAAGTTTTGTGACTTTTTTCCAAACTGTGCTGGAACGTGTCCACATGCAGCGTGAGTGTCACATGGAACGAGGCGTGTTTGGATCAGACTATGTTTACGACGACGTCACATACGTCGTGCCGCTCCAGATTGACATGTAGCTGCGAAATGCCTCGAGCGAGGGCGTAGGAAAAGAGAAAAAAAAAGAAAACGAAACGGCACATGGAGCAGCATGATGCCAAGCTCGAAGACGAGGAAGAGGCTCATGGTCATGTTATTAATTAGCCTGTGTGAATGTCAACCTGCCTTACGCATCCCTGAAAACTCGGTTAAAATGACCAGAAATGTGTATGAGATAAACAAAAATAAAAGTCAGCAAAGAAATAAAAAATAAACAAAACTAGCAAAAACAATGAGTACATTTAATAAAGAAATGAACAAAAATGATCGAGAAAGTGAACAAGACTTAAAAAAGAATCAAGACAAGGTATGAGGTGAATGAAAATTAATGAAATAATAAACATCAACAAAATTATTGGAAAAAAATGAGAAGAAAAGTAAAACAATGAATAAATGAACCAAAAAGGGCAAAAATTGAACCAAGTAAAGAAAATGACCAAAAATAGTAAAAAAAATGTACAAAATAATACGTGAAGACAACAATGTAATAACCATAATGAAAAAAATAATCAAATAAATAATAAAAATGAATAAAACCAGCAAAATTAACAAACTAGCAAAATCTGAACAAAACTCACGAAAATGTCTGAAAATGATCAAAATAAGTGAGTCACGTGCTTTTTGAATGAGCAAAACTGAATAAAATACGCAAGAAAATAAACAACAATTAGCAAATAAATAAAAGTTCACAAATGTGAATAAAATTTACAAAATAAATATAAAAAAGAATGAGCTAATAAAAATAAGCACTAATGAGTAAAATGTGAACTAAATTGTCAAGAAAACATATGCAACGTATGCAAAATGTATGCATTAACACTATGTACGTTAGGGTGTGTGTGTGTGTCTAGATGCGGTTACCATGGCAGCCATATGTCTGCACCGTTACCATGGCAGCTGTATATACGTCTGCAGCGTTACCATAGCAGCTGTTTATATGTCTGCACCGTTACCGTGGCAGCTGTGTGTGTGTCTGCACCGTGACTATAGCAGCTCTGTGTGTGTGTGTGTGGCTGCAGCGTTACCATAGCAGCTGTTTATATGTCTACACCGTTACCATGGCAGCTGTGTGTGTCTGTGCTGTTACCGTGGCAGCTCAGTGTGTGTCTGCATCATTTCAATGGCTGCTGTGTGTGTGTGCTGTTAACATAGCAGCCATGTGTGTAGTTACACAGTTACCATAGCAGCTGTAATGAATTTCCGCCAAGGATTAATAAAATGCCACCAAAAAAACCCACATTTAAAAAAAATATTTAGGAAAATGAACAGAAAACGAACAATAAACTGACAAAAATGAATGTATGCATCTATTTAACTTGGCTGAATTCATTGCATTTTTAACTGGACTGAAAGCAAACATATACTCAGCCTTTTTCTTGAAATGTCTATTATTCTGACAGATGGAACAACGTGATGCCAGGCTCAAAGAAGCAGCAGCTCATGGTCAGCGTTATTATTTCTTCCCGTGTGTGAATGTCAGCCTGCCTTACTCATCCCTCACAGCTCCATCACAAATCGCGCTGCGAAAAGGCTGAGCTGTAAATTAATTAAGCTTCATCAAAGGTGACAGGAAGTGAACTCACATGGTTCATCTGACTAATAGCATGTGTGACCTGTGACTGGACTGACGATGTAATGAAACCAAGGCAGGGGTTTGGTTTGATCACTGGTGAAATGTTAAAATGCACGGTCACTGGGTTTTGAGATTTATATAAACTCTGTGATTAAAAACGAAAGCTGTGAAAGTTGTCGTAGCACCAACAAGGCTAAAAAAGGAATAAAACCAATAAATGAAACACAAATGAGCAAATTAAATGAAACTGAAAATGATCAAGTCAAATGAAACTGAAAATGATCAAGTCAATTATTTTTAAATGAGCGAAGGAGAAGAAAGCAATGAAGAATATTACAAAAATAATCTGAAAAATAGACAAAAATGAACATAATAATAATATGGATTTGTGCCGTAGTTATAGTAGCACTTTTTTTTTAATTTTTAGTAATTTTTGTTCATTTTGTAGATTTTTTTTTTTCAGTTTTGTTGGTTACCGTTTACTCCAGACTATAAGTTACACATTTTTTTAATTGCCCAGGTGCAACTTGTATATTAAAACATTTTACGTGTCAGTTATTTTCACACAGAGCACAGCTTCACGGCAACCGGGAGGATGCGCCGTGCGACTTTCCAGCAAGTTATCGGACGGATCGACAAGGCATGGACTTAAGTGACAAACGAAAGCATCCTGTCGGGATCAGAAAGGCCGGAATAATTGGAAACGGAACTGATGCTGAGTCCGACGACAGCCACGTAGAGGAGGAAGCGACACCCCGTCTACCTCTGGAGTTGGAGGAGTTGTTGAGAAGCGAAACCCAGGATGAAGAATTTGAAGGATTTAGTGATTAGAAGTGAGATCGCTAGTTTGGTGAACTTGCTAGATTATGTTTTTATGCTATAGTTATGTGAACAACCGTTAATATATTACATTAACATACGAGACACCTATTCAGCTGTTGTTCTCTATTCTATTATTACTATAACTTGCCTTTCAAGATGAAATGTCTGTTCTTGGTGTCGGATTTTGTAAAATAAATTTCCCTCAAAAAATGCGACGTATAGTCCAGTGCGACTTACATACGTTTTTTTCTTCTTCACTACGTATTTTTTGGTTTGTGCGACATAAACTCAGGAGTGACGTATAGTCCGGAAAACACAGTATATTGTCAGTTTTGTTCACTTGCTTGATTATTTTGTTTCATGTTTGCTCATTTTGTTGCTTTACTGATTTCCACTGCATTGCACTGACAAAGGAGATAATGCATAACATGACGGTTGTTCTTCACCATTTGAGACAAACACACATTGTCTGAATTTATTGTTCGGCTCTAAAAACACAATTAAACCCATGTTTTACTCCAAAGTGAGTGTGACAGACTCATGAGGAAACCATCTGTGATGTTATGTCACTTTCTGGAGCTGATCCGCATACATCAAAACACACAGACATTTTAGAAACAGTTAGATTTCACAGTGACGACACATGTATCCTCATTATTCTCCTAACAATCTAAAATAGATCTGATGCGAAGATGATCGTAAATCAGCTTTTAAAAACAAAAACATAGAGAAAAGCACTGGAAACTACTGACTTCATACTAAATAATAGACAACAGCTGGTTGCACTTTAACATGACACCTTAGAAATAAAAATGCACTACACCTAACTAAGGGGAAATGACAGTGTTACCATCCTGTAGTTCTACATCCCGCTTCGCTTGTCATAAATGTGCACGTTTCACATGAAGGGAAACCTCTGAAGTGGATACCTGACCCGGAACTGAATGTTCTCTGGAAATAGAAAAACATTTACCGTGCTCCATTTAAACGCGAACGGAGCAAAAGGAAATGCTCTTTTTAGGCTGGTTTTTACACCTTCGTGTGCTGCCTCGTGACGCCTGATGCGGCGGTCACACTTGTCGCTTCATTTCGATCTAATGTGGACACAGAACATCAGGGAGTGAAGGTGATTGGTACTGAGTCTGAACACACATTCTCCCTCAGTAGTTCTTCTTTATTTCTATTATTTTCAACATCCACCGAAACTGTGAAAGGACACATATGGAATTATATAGTGAACAAAAAAACCGTTAAACAACCCAGAACGTGTTTGATATTTTGACTTGTCCAAAGTAGACTCATTTACATGTCATTCTCTCATCACCTGCAACAGCTTTGAAATCTCAGGTTTTTTCTCTGATGCCCCTTTTTTTGGTGTGAAACGTGAACTTACTTGCACTTGCATGTGTGCACTGCTATGTATTTATTTTGTCTTATTCCTGTATGCTTCTGTCACAAAGGAATTTCCCCAGTGTGGGATAAATAAAGTCCTATCTTATCTTATTTTCTGCCTTCTTAATGTGCTTCAACAATTCAAAAGTAAAATGTGTGACAATATCACAGAGAATTGAAAGAAATCAACACGGTAACCAGCAAAACAACTAGAAATGAACAAGACATTCAAGTAAGTTGAGAAAAATTGACAAAATACCCAGCAAAGTGTTTAAAAAGTCAACAAAATGATCAACAAAATCATGAATGTTTTTAAAGGAATCAAACAAAACTTAATCTGTACCATTTCCTGCCTTTAGACCATCCGTTGTGTTGTGGGTACAGAGTCAACAGCTGCCGTCAAACTCAACAGGAGCTAATATTTTCCATGAAATGGTAAAATGTCTTAGTTTCCACATCTAACATGTGGTTTATGTTCGACTGGGGATACAATATGGGTTTATGAGATTTGGAAATCTCGGAAACCCAATTTTTATTTCCATTTCATTCACATCCCAACTTTTGTGGACTTGGGGGTGAATTGTGTTCAGTACTTCTTGAGACTTTACTTCAGTGTAAAAGTATTAAACGTAACATCTGAGAGCTCTTACACTGACCCCATTTGGGCAACAGACTGATATCCTGATACGTATCCTGATACAGCTACTGCCAGTTACCATATTTTCCGGGTGATATGTCTCTCTGGAATGTTAGTCGCACAAGCCAAAAAACGCATAATGGAGAAGAGAAAAACATGTATAAGTCGCTCTGGAGAATACGTCGCATTTGTTCAGGGAACGCGCTTAAACTGTCAGTAATACGGATGCGGCAGATGAAGGTACACAAGCCTAGAGCGACGTCTCGCAGCTGTCAATGTGACAAACACCCTATACTTGAAATTCTTTAATATACGAGTCGCTCCATAGTCTGGCTCCCCTAGCCAGACGATGCAAAAAAACGCGACGTGTAATCTGGAAAATACGGTAAATGTTTGGATCCACCTTCTCCTTAAACGTTTGTTTTTTATTTTGCCATTTTCAGCACATTTTTGACGGCATCCCAACTTTTTTGGAGTTGGTATTGTACAGTAGTATTAGTACACAGGACCTTAAATACCGTAAAATACACAGGAAGCTCTCTTTCAGTGTCCATTTATGCTGCAGTTTTCATGTGTTTTGAATGTTCTCCACATGAATCGAGCAGACACACATAAAAGGACGCACACGTGACGATTCTCGAGTCCGGTCAAAGGCCGCGCAGCTACAGTATATTGAGTTGCCGTGATAATGGGGTAATAACGCATTTGAAAATGTTAATTGGAAGTTGGACGTTGGTTTGTGTTTCCCTTTCACATAAAACTGGCCACTGAAAGCAGGTCAAGCCGAAATGAAAGCACACAGGTTTCAGCACACGGTGAAGTGTGAACATTTTGCCACCGGGCTATAATCACATGCACCTGTTTCAGCAAAGGTCTGACAAAACAACTCAACATTTTAACAGAGGGAAAAGTGCAAGCGTGGTCAAAACAGCTTGAACCCCGTGCGAGTGCAAACTGAACGTGAGAACTTCTGTCTCCTGTGCAGATGAGTGAGAGACTCGTACCCTCTCTCAGTTTAAAGTGAGTCACGTCCAAACTGTTCAGACAGGAGTAAACCCTCCTCCTCCCACTCTGAAGGTTGCATAAGCCGACCAGCACTCCCCGCCACTGCATTATTCATTTAACAACCAACATGATTCCACTGTTAATCCTATTAAACTCACCGTAATAACAGCCTATTGCTTTTTACGTAACACGACAAATACGATTATGCCCCGTGCTGCATTCCTCCTCTGCCTTTCAGAAAATCCTGTTCTACACTCCAAAAATCAGGCCATTTGACCCAGAAAAACTACATCCAGCAAAACAACAGTTTAATCTTTGCATGGTTACCGAGACAGAAATACAGAATGTACACACTGAAATACAGAATGTACACACTGAAATACAGAATGTACACACTGAAATCCTTAACCTTCAACGTCTTATTTGATATGAGAAATAAAGTGACTTGTTTTAGCAGATGCATGTACATATGTATCCCTATGGAAGCTGCTTGTTGTGTTTTGCTTTGCCTGCCTTAATGTAATGAAAACTATTTCACACAATCCCAGAATCCAACCTGCAACATTAGCACCGAGCTGTGTAAGTCTTTCTGAATCTCAGCCAAAACTGAGCTAACAACAAAAGGTGTAAAAGGCCACAGAGGACACTTTGCATTTATTATTGTATCTGCATAATTTCTACAAGAATAAGCAGAAACTTAACGGTAAAGATAATCAGACTGTGCAGAAAGGAAAGAAAATCTATCTCTGTTTAGTGGGACTGTGTAACAATGGATCAAATTACAGTGGTGCACTGGGTAACGAACGCTCCTACCAACGAAAACTTCAGGTAACAAAAAAAAAATCGGCCACAATTATGTCCCAGCTAACAAAAAGTTTCGGGTTACGATTTTCATAACCTGTAAAATTTCGGGTTACGAATTTCGTAATTCGGGTTACGAAATTACGGGTTGTTTCACCTAATTTTTTTTTCCACTTTTTTCACCTAAGATACTGCTTCATTTTGTGTTTTTCATCATGGGACCTAAGAAAAATGGCGTCTCTGTCTCATCCTCCTCCTGTAAGTGTGTTTATAAATCAATAAATGTGCACGTGCGGGTGTGTAATACATACTTTATATGGGAGTTTTCGTTGGTCCAGAACGGATTAATTGGTTTTACATGTATTCCTATGGAAAAACTCGCTTCAGGTAATGAATGATAGTAGTTTGTCCTGTGTGATAAGCAATTGTGTGCATGAGGCTGTACTAGAATTTGAACAGAACAGCCCTCTGCAGGAAAACTATTTTATTTGTTCTTTTACGGTTGTCTGACTATGGCTAAAGTTGGGCCTATTTTTAAGAACGTGTCAGAAAATAGTATGTTACACTGTAGCATAAGGACTTTGGACACGTGCTTTAAAGTTCAAGTAATTCAAGATGAATATGGTAAAAACACCTGGGTTTTCTTTTCTACTTTGATGACTTGAATTTGTCTCATTCACAAGCTCTGTCATACAATTTTCGATGGATTATTTGTTCAAAAAGCCTGTGTTATTTCCGTGTCAGGTTATCATGTTCACAAAACTTTCAGAAAATCTGACATCTGACCTCGACCTTGTCATCTGAACTTGGGATCAAGGTCAAAGGGCAACGTCAGATGAATTCAAATTCATCCAAGATCTTTATTAGATGAGACTAATAAAGATCTTGGAAGATCTTGTATCAATCACAAAAGCCTTCACAATTTCCTTCTCAAGTTATCGTGTTCACGAGATAGGTGTTGACAGAATCCGCCCGCTGCCCAGGTGATGACAACACACCGTGTGGTAAAAACGTTACGTTGTCTGGATATCTAAGTCCCAACGTCTGGCGGAGATGCCAGTTTTTTGGGGTGCCCTTCAGCCAACAAACTAATTTAGACCTATTAGTATTGTTAAGTACTATTGCGGCTCCAGACAGACTTGTTTTACATTCTGTGCCATCCTTCCAAATGGCTCCTTAAATCGTAAAGGTTGCTAACCCAAAGCGAACTGAAACAGCAGAACCACGGGTCATTTCATGGACGTTATGTCAGGTTTGGTTCCATCAAAAATTGCCTGCTCCACATTTGACGCTGTGTGGACATGGAGACTATTGGTCATCAAGACAAACTGCAGTTCCAACATTAACTTCACAGATCAAAGGTGTCAGTGAGGAGACAGAGCTATGTCAACAGTGATGTAAAGTGATGAAACAGACATACATAGGGCAGAGGAGGGTGGGGGTCTGATGTGGGGGGGCTGATGGCGGGATGATCTGGGTCCACACAGAGCCACTCACTTGGCCAGCTTCATCTCGATCTGCTGGCGAATTTCCTGCCGCTCCTGGTCGCTGCGGACAGGGAAGATGTTGCGGTCCTCCAGCTCCTGTTTGCTGGGCCGGTTACGGAGCTTCACAGCCAGCAGCTCCTTCCTCATCCTGCGTGGGAGGGTCCCTGTTGTTGATGTCGAGCACAAATTGAGATCAATAACCGCACAGTGTTTACAGCCGTCACACATAGTTCTACAGATAAACCTGCTGAACTGATGCTAATCACCACACAGTGTGCTTTTGTGCTCTAATAGCTGTGACACAACAATGTTTAATAGCACCTTATGAATAAATGCATGTTTCACAGCGTCTGTGCACTAGTTTTATGCTTAGATAAGGATTTTGCAAAACAGAACATACTGTGTGACTGTTTTTTTAAGTAATTAATTTGAAGATTTGACTTTATATTTGGGATTTGCTTTTTAATAAAATACCACATGTTGACCTTAAACCCTGGTCTCCTACAGACTGCAGCAAAGTCAGAACAGAACAGACTTTTTTAGCTCAAGACCCATCATAAATCACTAGTATCAACATGAAAATAGATCTACATATAACATATTTATGTATTTTGCTTTTTGATGTATGCATGTATAGGAACGAACACTGAACCTATTTTCTTTATTCTGATTTAATGTCACTGAAAACATGGGGGGGGGGGTGCTGGAGCCTATCCCAGCTGACTTAAGGTGAAGATGCACACAGAAGGGCCCTGCCGGCCGACGTTGGGATCAATCCCAGGACCTTCGAGCTACGAGGCACAAGTGCTACCCACTGCACCACCGTGATACCCTAAAATAACAAAGTGAACAAAAATTAACAAAGAAAATGAACAAAATATTCCACAAAATGAGCAAAATAATCTAAAAAAAATTACCAATAATAAAGAAAATAATTAAAAATGAAATAATGAACAAAAGAAACACAAATTAACAAAACATGCACTGAATAATTAGGAGTTAAAAACAGAACAAAATAATCAATATTTTATTGCTTTTATTTGAGGTTAGACTTTGTTTGACAGATGTGCTGCTTGTTGCCACAGTAATGCAGATGTTTGGCTGTAGAGCAAGAGGCTCGATGGTTAAGCGAGCTTCAGAACACATCAGGAGAGAGTTGCAGTGCTGAGAAAAAAAATTATACAATTTTCTGGTGCTTTCTGAAACATTTGATAATTTTTAGAAACCTGAGACAGAGTTCCACAGGAGAGTTTAACTGAAACAAATCACGTCCAGGTTTGTTTTGTGAATGTGGCTATGAGTAGCTGTGACTGGCTGGAGACGTAAACACACTAAGACTACCCATAAAAAAAATAAATAAATAAATAAAAATTCTGAACAAACCAAAAAAAAAAAACCCATCAAAAGAAAATCTTAAGAAATTTCTGCAAGTAAGCAGCAAGGCTAAAAACCAACACTGAATTGCCTGTGATTCCTCAGGTGGCACTGCATTAAAAACTGACACCATTCTGTATATTACCACATGGGCTCAGGAACACTTTAGAAAACCACTGTCCAACCATTGCAAACCTCTGGGCTAAAGTTGGACTTCAGAAAACAAAAACACAACCAAACATTTCAATTTCAGTCTATTTCATTCCTTCTAGCTAACACAATTAACATGATATTTTTCTATCATTAGCATTCTGTGTGTCACACTGTAACAAAGCCAGGGTTAATAAAGCAGGGGGTTATAGCTTTAGAATTTTGTCCACAGGCTCGTTGACGGTCTCTCTTAATTACAAAAGCTCACTTGACAGTTTTACATCTTGGCACAGCACCGAGGCATTTTCATTTCCAAGAAAGCTGAACTCATATCCTGGTCCAACCGGTACCGTTCAACACATCAGGCTTAAACGTTCCTTTACGTTCATGACACCCCGTTCAGCAGGAAAGTGAGCAGCCTGATGTTAAGACTTTAACAGAAAGTCACATGTTGCTCCTTGATTTCACAGAGGACTTAAAAAAAATTGACAACTGTTAGAGCTGGGTGATGAACAAGTGAATTTATGTTTTATTCTAATATGTAATGATGACATTTAATATTTTTTTTCTCTCATCTCTGTAATGATACAAATTTAAAAAAATTTAAAAAATTACAAAATCAAAGAAGAAATGTTTATTTTTTAAATTTTAATTTGTTGTCATTTTTTATTAGCTTTTCATCTTTTTGTAATTTAATCTTTACGTATCCTCCATGTCATCTTTGTCTGCTACATATTTTTCTTCAAAGTGGAAAACTGTTTGGTGGTCAGATGAGCTCTGGTCCAGAGAAGGCGGCAGCGTTTCTGGATCATGTTCACATGTGTCGTCTTCTTTACGTGATACAGCTTTAACTTGTATTTGTGGATGTTCACAGTAAGAGGTTTCTGGACGTGTTCCTGAGCCCGTGCAGTGATTTCCAGCAGATAATGCAGTGCTGCCTGAGGAAATGAAGATCACAAGTACTGTGTACAGATTTGACCTTTGGTATTTCTCCTGATTCTCTGAAGCTTTTGATGATATTATACACTGTAGATGGTGAGATCTTCAAAGTCTTCACAATTTTACATTGAGGAACATTTTTCTGAAATTGTTCAACAGTTTTTACTAGACGCAGTTTGTCACAGATTGGTGAACCTCTGCCCATCTTTACATTTGAGGGGTTCTGCATCTCTAAAATGCTCCTTTTATATCCAGTCATGTTACTGACCTGTTAACAGTTAACATAGTTAGTTACTTTTCCAGCCTTTTCTTGCCATTGTGTCAACTTTATTGAGCTGTGTTGCTGTTATCAAATTCAAAATGAAATAAAATTTTCCATGAAATGATAAAGTGTCTCATTTTCAACACACATGTTCTGTACGTTCTATCGGGAATAAAATATAGGTTCACGAGAATTGTAAATCATTGCATTCTCCTTTTATTTCCATTTTACACAACATCCGAAATGCACAGCCATGACGCATTCAGAGGTGGTCTAGGGCTGTATATGTACATGAAGCCATAATTAAAATGGGATCAAATAAATATGCATCTTGTGCCAGTGAGTGTAAGGTAATCCATTTTTTTCTCAGGAATTAGGTCCCCTAACCCAGAAGGACGTGGACAGGACTTATACGTGGATTCCTATGGATTGGGAAGGGGATGTCTGTGCATTGTCTCATTCTATTTTTTCCTTATAGTATATTTGTATTATGTTAGCATCTGTCTAAACTGCACAGTGTAACTGTTTCCCACATCTTTTTCTCATTGGCGTCACAGACGTGACCACTGACGCACAGGGACAGCCATGAGGAACTAGGCCAGCACGGCAGATGTTGACTGGCTGTTGAAATGTAACACCACTAGGTCTGTTAATTGACATGAATGTCAATGTCCATGTCACGGTAAACAAATACCGCTGGAGAGTATGCTGCTTCATTATCCACTGACTGATGCTCTACATCAGGGGTGGGCAATGAGGGCCGGAGTCCTGCTTATTTTCCAACTGTCTCTGCCCCGCCCACTGTATCTTCCAGCTTCTGATTGACTGAACACACCTGATCCAGCTAATCAACAGTGGGTAGGGCAGAGACAGTTGGAAACCATGCAGGGACACTGGCCCGAAGGAGCTGGAATTGCCCACCCCTGCTCTACATGCTGTCAGCTTCAGTATCAGACAGATAACATGACAAAAATTAGGTGCAGCTGCAGCTTTAAATCTCAGAAATTTCCATGTTAGGTGAAATTTCTGTGGCCTGACCTGACAAATTCAGACTGTCTGAGGACCTGCAGACACCCTGATAGGAAAGTGAAATGGGTCAGCAGACGTACCAGAGATGACGGACTCGTTCCAGCTGTCCGGGTCGCTCAGATACTCATCCAGACGCCAGTTTTCTTTGTTCTCATCAGACTCTTTCTTGTTGTCTGTCTTCTGCTCGCCGCCAGGCTCCTTCTCGGTGCTGGACGTACGGGACAGACGGCCTTCCAGCCGGCGTTTGGGAGACGAACGAGAATCTTTTCCCTGGAAACTGAGATCACACATCACGACGTAATGAGTCATTTACAAATTCAGCAATGACACAAACGCAGTGCAGGCGCCAAACATTTATCTTATGATTTTAAAAACAAAAGTCACCATACAAAACAGAGCTGGGCGATAAATTCATACTGATTGTCAGGAGGCTATATATTTGTTCTTTTGACTCTGTCAGTTCATTAAGTTTAGGGTTAGAGGTTAACCCTAACCTTGATCATCCCCAGAAACTAATCAATTGTTCTTTGGGCAATTTCCATCAAATTCTGTACATTAATTCCTAGGCTTTACACCTAAGCTTCACAGCAGTAATGTAGACAAGTGTATGTGTGTGTGTGTGTGGGGGGGGGGGGGG
>JAQQAE010007319.1:0-15963 GCA_029823295.1 Pseudamia nigra
CAGCTAAAGACCCATCTTTTTAAACTTGCCTTTGCGTGATTTATTGTATGTTTATCTCTTTTCTTTGTTTTTTTTTTTGTTTTTAATGCTTTGTTGTTTTATGCTTGTAAAGCAACTTGTGACTTCTTGCTCTTGAAAGGTGCTATATAAATAAAGTTTATTAAAGTTTATTATTATTATTAATATGGCCATCACATGAAACACAGCCCCCGCTTAAAGAACCAGTGGCCAATGTGATGAACATGGGCACAATATTGTAAATTTAGTGGATTTAGTAGATTTTAGGCATCATAGTTTTACTGTGCCAACTTACAGTTTTCTATTAATGCAAACACCTTGAACAAGGCCAGTAAACCACTAAGAAGTAGGTTTTAACCTTTTCTTTGTGTCAGAAATCAGAACATACTGGTGATGAATGCTGGGTTTAGTGCCCCCACTGGCTTTATAATTGTTGAAAAGTGTAACATCTTAATAACCATATCAGCTTACCTGTTTCTAACATTTTTTTTGTGCAGAGTTTGGACCAGTGTATGAGACTGATGATCCACAGAAGTTTATGGAGCACATGGAGAATCTGATGGCATTAGGAGGAGGAGATGAACCTGAGATGTGCCTCTCTGCTATTCAAGTAAATTTATGATGAACTAAACATGTGCTGCTCACCTGTGCTTTACATAAATGTGCATCTGTGCACGTACGTGATCTAATGTGTGTTTTCAGCTGGCTCTAACTCACAGTCCACCGCTGTCAGAGATCTTCGTATTCACTGATGCCTCCCCGAAAGATGCTCACTTATTTGATCCAGTCAGAGCCCTCATGCTTGAAAAACAAAGCAAGGTAAGTTTTCATTTGGAGACATTTCCTCTTAAAGACCCCATCCTGCGAAAATCTATCTTAACTGTGTTTTGAGGTTTGTATAAACACTGTGATGTAAAGTAAAAGTTGTGAAAATCTGAACTTGCTTGAAAAAATGGAGAAATGGAAAACAAGCCCTTTTGGATTTTTGTGATTTGTGACATCACAAGCCAAAAGCAATTATAGTTCAGATGAAATGCATCAATCCCACCCCAAATATTAAAAAGACATGCAAATGTTTTAAAATTGAACATCACAAGTTATAAACAATCATAATCAGCTAAAATGGTCCTCACCCCATTAGCAAATTACACTTTTGTTTTTCAAAAATTTGGCCATGAAAAGGTCATTCTTGTGTGCCTACAGTGTGTCTTTATCAAAATATGATTGCAGGTAATCTTTGGAAACCAGTCAAAGTATTTTTTGATGAAAAAATGGGCAGGTACAACACTAATAAAACCTGGGCATTTTGTCTCAGTTACAATAAAGTTATCAGAATATCAAGGGAAAATCAAATCAGTACATTTTATTATGTCAACGCAGTTACTCAAGTCTTTAATAGACACATATAAGCAGTACAGATTTAAGTGTTAAAATATGGGACCTTTAAGTAAAATCCACACTATCTCTATTTAACACTAGCTCAAGTAGTTGGGTAGGTAACTGATGCATTTTTACTGCACTAATCAAAACAACTGTACTTTTTTCTTATTATTTTGCTTGATTGGACACAGGTGACGTTTCTCCTAACTGAAGATCCTCATTATGCAACGGAGAGCAGAGGACGAAACAGGAGGAGGAAGAGGAGGAGGACGACGGAGCCTTCATCCCCGGATCGTTTCTCTCTCTACTCTGCGCTGTCCTCCCTGTCCGGAGGAATGACGATATTCACCACCAACTCTGACATCCAGAAGGTGTCGACCATAGTGGAGGACAACACAGCTGCTGATAAGGTAAATTCTCCAGTACAGGCGTCAGTGAGACATTTTGGGAGAGAAAGGAGGAAAAAAACCCTTCTGTCTGGAGCAGGGGTTGGCAGCCTTTGCAGTCTACTTTTGGACAGAAATGAAAAAAGTACCAATCTTTATGTATCACATTTCATGTGACATGTTTTAGCTGACAATATATTAACACCAATTTGTTTTTATTTTAATCTTTTTTGGTTAATTTTTTCCTTCTTTACTCATTTCCTTGATTCTTTTGTTCATTTTTTTGTTGAATTTATTGATTATTTTGTCGATATTTGGCCTCTTTTTTAGAATAATTTTATTCATTTTTGTGAATTTTGCTTCATTTCCTGGATTATTTTTGTGGATTTTGTTGATTTTTGTGAATTATTTAGCTCATTAGTTTTTGTTCATTTTCTTGTTTATATTCATTTTGTTGACCAGTTTGCTCATTTTGTTACCTATTTTGTTCATCATTTATCCATTTTTATTGATTTAGTATTTCAGTATTTTTTTTTCCTGATTCTTTTGCACTTTCTTTTTCAGAATTGTGGGGGGTTTTATTTTGTTAATTTTGTTAATTTTTTGTTAATTTTCTGTTTAATCTTGATTAATTTTGCTCATTTTGTAGATTATTTGCATCAGTTTTGTTTGAATATTTGTTCATTATGGAGTTCTTTTTTCTTCTTTGTGTTGATTTTGTGCTTATTTTGTTCATTTTTGCTCATTTTGATTTATTATAATGTGTGTTTATTACAAAGCTATATTTGCAGCCGGAGATTTAGAAGAAGCTGTAGAGTGCATGAAAATGCATGAAAGCTTTGTATAGCACATGACATACGATGCACATTTTAGTTGACAGCATATTAAACCATCTTTACAGTAACATCACACATGTCTTTTTTGTTCATTTGTTTTGTTAATGCTAATTTCTTCATTTACTTGCTCATACAATGATTTGTTAAACGGTCAAAAATAACATGATTCAGTATCTTTAATTATTTCTTCATATTCAGACAGTTGAATCATTTTATTAGTGTTCTTTCTTTTGCAGGTGACCCTCCTCCACGCAGAGAGTGATTTGATATCGTCCCATTCCTTCAGAGTCGACAGCTCTGTAAAAAAAGTCACCCTTCACATCACTGGAACCTTGATCGAGTGCATTCTCACTGATCCGTCAGGTACCTACAGGCCTACGGCGCATACTCTACAGAAATGTGATAATATGTGAAATATCTATCATTAGCTCCTGTGATGGAAAGTAATATACTGTATTTACTCTATTGGAGGCACTTTTCTGGAATATTTTAATTTATGGAGGTTTATACATATACTTCATGTGTGTGTTAAATGAAAGACAGTTCAGTTTCTTTTTGATTGCTTTTTGCCAGAATGGCCAAGAAACAGAATGCAAAACACAGAAAATCCCTATTTTTATTGAACATAACATTAAGACAAGTTATGAAATGCCAAGACTGAGAAGGCTAATTGTTTTTTGAAAATGACATGCTCACATTGAATTTGATGCCACCAACACATTTCAAAAAAAGTTGGGTCAAGGTGTTGTATTAAATATGGGACTTCAATATGTATTTTGCACATCATCCGTGTGAAGTGACAGAGTGGAAATGGGAATGTGAAAGAAATGTACTCTTGGAAAAACATTGTGGATTGTGTGAAAAATCCATGAAAAAATAGTACATGAGAAGAAGTTAGATGCACTGCAAACATACAGTCATACAGAGCACGATGGATTGCTGTCGATTAAACAACCAAGACTCTATAAAGTTGAAATGAGCTCAACCTTAAATATAATTTTGTTTTGGAATCAACATAGTCAATAACCACAGGGGTGTGTGACATTTTCAACCTCACTACATAGCTAGAAACACATATAGGTCAAAGGGCAATAATGTCAGACCCTTTAAGGTCAAATTCAAGGTTAAAGTCATTTGATGGGACATAGGTGTCCTGGGGTCTAATCCGTCACATATTAAAATTTGTCGCCTCTAGCTATAGTTTTGGTACTATGGGTCGAAATAGTTTTTTTTCCCATTGCCTAATGAATTACCTAATTAATGTGCAAATTAGGTACTTGTTGCCATAGTAACCTTTTCCCCTACCCAAGCTACCCATGTACTGATTTGATGAATCTAAATAGAACAATAAGCCAGGCTCATGAGCACAGTTGCATCTCATAGCTGTTGTTTGACTTTGAGTTAGTTCATGTTCCTGTCCTTGGTAGAACAAAGCCAGTCTCTGCTGAATGAAGGAGGACCTCTGGCAGACACTGAGCACTTCCAGGGTCTGTATCGCATCCGCCTGATTTCTCCGATTCAGCCTGGCCAATGGAAAATCCACACCAAAAGTGACGAGCACCTCACCTTCAATGTAATAGGTAAAATGAAGGTGAAATGACAAGCTACTGCTTATGGGATTGTGCTGGTAACAGAGATGTGTGACTTGTGAATTTATCCGCAGGTGACAGCAGTGTGGATTTCCTGTATTACTTTGCCACTGTGACTAATGAAACACACCCAGGTCTGTCCAGGATGGAGGGGAGTCCCATCGCAGGTGAGGACATAAGATGTTCCACTATATCATGTGTTTCCAGTGACAGGGCCATACACCTAGAATAGACAAGAATGTTAGTGAGTCGGAAAATGCATAGATGTAGATTTCGGGGGACGGAGGAAGGGGAAATTCATCCCACTCAATATCAAGAGTAAAACAGTTAAATTTAGGTGAATTTGTGAGGTTTCCAGCAGTAGTCTACGTATGTACATTTAGATGATATGTACCGTTTTGGTCTTACTCTACATAAATAATGACAATTTTATTGTTGCTGGGTTCATTTTTGTTCATTTGTTGTTTATTTTCTTATTTATTTTGGCCATTTTTGTTCATTTTTTTATCTATTTACTCTCACGTTTTGTTTGTTATTGTTAATTTCTTGGAATTTCTGTAAATTTAATTCATTGTTAGTTCTATTTTGTTAATTTTGTTTCTTTTGGTGACTTAGTACTTAATTATTCATTTTGATTCAATCTTGTGAACAGTAGTGTCAACACTTTCATTGCTATACTATGTAGATTTATTTAGCATATAGCAAAAATGACCTTATAATCCCTTTTGGTCCCACTTTTGTTTATTTTCTTCCTTATTTTAAAAATGTGGGTTATTTTTGTTCAGTTTCTTGATTATTTGATCATTTTTAGTCTTTTTCTGACATTAGTTCATATGTTATTTTGATTTTATTTGTTCAATGTTTTTTTGTTGATTATTTTGATCATTTCTGTTTTTCTCGATTAACCAATATTTTTTTTAATTTGTATTCTTTATTTTGTTTATTTCTTTTAACTTTTTTATTTTCTTGATGAATTTTTTTATTTCTAATTTTGGCTCTCATTTAATTGCCTACTTATTTATTTATTTGTTCCTTTTTGTTCATTTTCTTGATTATTTTGTTTATTTTCTTGATTGATTTGTTAAAGTTTTTTAATTTTATTGCCCATTTCATTCATTTTCTTGATTATTTTATTCCCCTTCCTGATTTTTTTGTTCATGGCTTGATTAACCTGTATTTCTTCAGCTCATTTAATTGCATGTTTCATTCATTTTTGTGAATACCTGGCTCATTATTTGTTCCCTTCAAAAACCTATAAAGTAAAGGTTCCAACACACACAGAACAGGAAGTGTTTGATGTTCAAAACAATGCCCCCCCCCACCCATCCACCCTCCACATTCAAACAAGACCAATAATAACCCCGATGAGTTCTTCCATTCCCAGGTGTCTCTGTGTTTCTAGTGCTGTCTGTCACCGGCTTGGCCATAGATGAGGAGGTGTCATTCAGCCACGTGACACTGCTGGGAGCCAGTGGGGAAAGCCTCCAGCAGGTGCCGCTGAACTCCTCCTTCTCCTCTTCATCTTCATATGCAGTAGAGGAGCTGGTAGGCTGGGTCGACCCCGTTCCCAGAGTTCCCTTCTGCGTTCGACTAACAGGCCGTGACCTCAGGGGAAACAGGGTGGAGAGGTTTTCAACAGAGACGGTGCAGCCGACTCAAGTTCAGATCCAGGTGAAACATAGTTCTACTGTAATTGAGGGGAGGGTTCAAATAGAATGACTGAGCTTCACTGCACTGTCTTGTCAAAATAAAACTAGTTAAGAGGTACTACAGTGGTATCTCGGAAAACAAATTTAATCTGTTCCAACGTCACGTTCAGTATCGGAATGATTCGTTATCCGAATGGACTTTTTCCATAGGAATACATGTAAAACCAATTAATCTGTTCTGGACCCACAACAAACTCGCATATAAAGTATGTATTACACACCCCTACATGCACATTTATTCATTATTATTATCATTATTTGAAAAGGAAGATATATTAATTATCTGAAAGTTAATGCATGAAATTAGTTCTAAAAATGATTTAGAATGTATTCTTACCTTGGCTTATGACTTAGTCGTGTTTACGTGGACACTGCACACGTCCATAACTGTAAACAACTGCCCGTGGGACGACAGCGGACACTCCGCGAGCTGGGAGCGTGCTGGCCCCTGCCCGCTGCCCCCAGGGAGCCGGGACACCGCTGCCCGCTCCGGGCCCCTAGCCGCCCGCTGGGAGCTGGGACGCCGGGACGCCGCGGGCCAGGATGCTGCTGCCTGGGACACCACTGCCCGCGAGCCGGGACGCCGTTGCCTATGGGCCGGAACGCCGCTGCCCGTGGGCCAGGATCCCGCTGCACTCAGGCCAGGATGCCGCTGCCCAAGGGCCCGGGACGCCACTGGTGGACACGCCAGCAGCGTGTCTGCTTCCCCGCTCCTGGCCGCTGGTGTGTCCGCTCCCGGCCCGCGGCCCGCAGGGAGCCGGAACGCCGCTGCCTGCGGGCCAGGATGCCACTGCACAGGACGCCGGGACGCCGCTGCCCAGGACACCGCTGCCCGTGGGCCGGGACGCTGGGATGCCGGGACGCCCCTTCCCGGGACGCCGCTGCCCAGGATGCCAGGACACCGCTGCCCGGGACGCCGCTGCCCGGGATGCCAGGACACCGCTGCCCGGGACGCCGCTGCCCGGGATGCCAGGACACCGCTGCCCGGGACGCCACTGTCCGGGACACCGCTGCCCACAGGCCAGGATGCCGCTGCCCCCGGGCCAGAACGCCACTGCTCGTGGGCCAGGACGCCGCTGCTCGAGGGCCGGGACTGCTCCCCTGCTCCCGGCCCGTGGCCTGCAGGGAGCTGCTACCCACTGCCCAAGATGCCGGGACGCCGCTGCCCGAGACACCGCTGCCCATGGGCCGGGACGCCGCTGCCCGGGACACCGCTGCTCGTGGGCCTTGATGCCGCTGCCTGCGGGCCAGGACGCCAGGATGCTGGGACGCCGCTGCTCA
Source organism: Pseudamia nigra (assembly GCA_029823295.1). Classification (NCBI taxonomy): domain Eukaryota; kingdom Metazoa; phylum Chordata; class Actinopteri; order Kurtiformes; family Apogonidae; genus Pseudamia; species Pseudamia nigra. The sequence goes on from JAQQAE010007319.1 coordinate 7,200, forward strand.
GGACACTGGGACGCCGCTTCCCAGGGGGCCGGGACGCCGCTGCCTGGGACGCCGCTGCCCGGGACACCGGGACACTGCTGCCCATGACACCGCTGCCCGGGACGCCGCTGTCCGGGTCACCACTGCCCACGGGCCGGGATGCTGCTGCCCGCGGGCCGGGACACCGCTGCCCGATGGCTTCAATGATGGTACAGTATCACCAGCGATTTCCTTCTCTTTGATCCAAAACAGCAGTAGCCTCTCCATAACACAAGCTAACGGCTGTTAGCCGCTAACCTCTGTTAGCTTGGCTAACGGCTGTTAGTTTCCGGGTCTTTCACGTCCAAGACCTGTAAGTGACTACAGGCGTTAGCCTGTGTCAGCTTGGCTAGCAGCTGTTAGCTTCGCCGAGACCCAGACGTGACTATTCGTTCTCTGATTAAAACCTCGCTGTGCGAAAGAAATTTTTTGCAGTTTTTTTCTTCGGTATCCAAATTTTTCATTGTCAGAGCAGTTCGTTGTCCGAGATACCACTGTAGTTCAGTTCAGTTTCTCATATGTGCACAAACAGACAAAAATTAGACACTTTCTCCTTCAGTATTTTTTCTTTATTTTTATCATTTTTAACATTGTACCATAATACTGAAGACATCCAAACTGTGACCAAACGCATATATAACACATCGACAGCCCTGCTACTACAACTACTGTACCAATTCATATTATGTATACCAAGAAGCAGTTAAGGAAAAAAAACTAAGTATGTCTACTTTGGATGATCTAAAGTATAAAACATGTTCTGTGTTGTTTAATAATTAAATCAGTCCATATGTGTTTTTTCACAGTTTGGATGCCTTAATATACAGTAAAAATAAAGAAGAAACAGTAAAAATAAAAAAGGAGAAGGTGTGTCAACGCATTTGAACTTGTATGGACAAAAGCAACCTGTTGCAAACAATGAGTCACGGAGGACAATGTGATCACATGACCTCCTTAGCTGGTTAAAAAAAATAACAGTTTGGGTGAATAACAGTTTTGGTGGAGGTATGTGCGCTCTGAATGGCCTCTAGTTTTTCATTATTTCTTTATTTTGTTGATTTTCATATTTTTGGTATTTTTGGTATTTTATTTTGTTCACCACCCCACCACACTTTTCATCTTTGTTCATTATGTGGATATTATTTCATTTTCTTCATCATTTTGATAATTTTTGTTAATTTTTTTCATTACGTTGTTCACTTCCATTTATTTTATGATTTGTTTTAATGTATTTTACTTCATTTTTGCCCAATTTCTTTATTATTTTATTTAAATGTTGATCAGATTTTAACTTCTTTTGGGTTAATTTTATGTAAATTTTGTACATTTTTTGTTGATTTTGTTCATTTTATAGATTCTTGTCCATTTTCTTTTTTCATTTTTTTCATTATTTTCTCATTCAAATGCTTACATAGTTCATTCCATATACTTTGTGTATTATTTTGTTCCTATTTTTTGGTTTTGTTCATTTATTTAAATATTTTTATACTTCTATTATTTTGTGTATCTTTTTATTATTTTAATGATTTTTCTTGAATTCCTATTATATTTCTGCCAGTTTTGTTTATCATTTTATCTTAATTTTTGTCACTTTAATGATCAGTTTTGAGAATTATTGGTCATTCATTTGCGTCAAAAACTCGACAGAGTGACTCCATCGTTATCAATAAACAGGTCATATTTCACATGATTTGATACTCACCCTTTTCCGTTACTGTGTTGACAAACGGGGTATGCAAACATGGACACGTGAAACCAGTATCTGCTTTTTCAGTGCGTCGTATTAGGTTGTACAAAAATTCATATGGGCCTGTTTTCTTTTATTATTTAAGCCATGAAAACACTACATGTTTTGTTCAGTTTTATCAGTTGTGACTTTGTGTAAAGAGATGCTTTAAATCATTATCATATAAATGTTGTCAGTGTTTTTATAGACCGTGGTCTACCTTATAAAGTACATCACAGTTCTTGTTGTAATCTCACAGTTAACCTCTGCTTATTGTTTTTTTAGGTGTTATCTGTGCCCCAACTGGTACCAGGTCACAGTACCATGGTAAACTTTGACATCTTGAACCATGGCCCTGACAGAGTCTTCAGCCTCAGTGCTGATGATGACTGTGGGTATCTCCACAAGAAAAAACCCTACAGGTACTTCAACCTACACTATGTTGGTGCAACACTTTTACTCTTGTCTGATGTAAAGGGTACTTTTAGAGTTTTTAAATGCATACACTAACAAAACTGCACCTACAATGACCGAATTGAACACAGCTAACAGACAGTACACTATGCTTAAATTTTCTACATGTATCTGTCCTTCAGGTTTCCTGTTTCAGCACAGGGGTCTTTCAGTGGCCAGGTGGATCTCCACACTCCTGCCACAGCTCAGCCAGGGGCCACTATCACCCTGACTCTCACTGTACGGGCTCTGAACTCTGCAGACTCAAACTATGCTGTGGCCTACTTGACAGTAGTCCCCCCTGTGAGTGCAAACTTAAACGACACATACTGTACCAGTTTTAACTAGTAAAAGGTCCAGTCCAAGATGTTGATCAATTAGCTTGTGGCTGATCATTTACAGCGGACACTACAAGCAATCAGATGCAAGCTAGTTTGCAACACTGTAAACTGCATCTTTAACGTTAGTCTTATGTGGCTCCAGAATACGGTATGTAACCAGAGTCATCCTGGTGGTTCTGATAGTTCTAGTGGTCCTGGAGGACTGAGGGCAATGACTTTGCAACATCACAAAAATGCAGCAATATTAATGATGTGTTTTAGGTCAAGTTAATTGAAAAAAGGCTTTGTGTGTGTTTCTCTTTTGAGTGATATCAGAGTTTGGTAGCATTTTTAGAACCCCCAGATATGTTTTATCTATGAAAAAGCAATTAATGTCTGTTTTTTCATAATATAGACCATTTAACATTTACATTGAGAAATGTTGTTTTCTATATTATGCAGTTTTATAAAATCACTCCACTACATCTCAAAGGCAAATGTACATTTCACTCTGTTGCAACTGCCAGCCTTCGTCACTTTTTAAATTAGATTATTCCCATTAACAAGGCATCATTAATCTACTATTAGATGGCAATAATCAGATTATTTCCTGAGAATGTCTCCTCTGTTCTGTTCCATTACTACTCACTAAAGGACACACCTATCTAAAAGGCTGATTCTGAAAGGAAAAAAATCCACTTTATCAACTGAGACAGTTTTCCTGCTTGTCAACCTAAAGAAGCTGATTTTAAAAAACACCAATGGTGAAAACAGAGCTATTTTTCTCTACTTGTGAAAAGTTGACTTTTTACAGATGCATAGTTTTCAGATGACAACACTTCAGCTCTTCAGTTCAGCTTAACACCCAAAAGAGAAATGTGATGTCTCACTGTGCCACATACTGTATGTAGAAAAAAATCATTCTAAATTTCTAAAACATCTTCATTTTTACTTAAGGTAAATCCACATATTGAAGCATGTGTATGTATTTTATCATTCAAGTGTAGAAGACAATAAGAACGAAGGTTCAACCACTGAGTTTGTAACAAAAAAAAGACCAAAATAATCATCAAAACGTATAAAAATGGGCAAAAAATTAAGAATTGAACAAAATTAGCAAATTAATAAACAGCTTGGCAACCCAATACCCAACTATGAGTACTGACTGTCAGTTTGGAGAAGGCAGGTACTGTATACATGTACTAAAATCTGTGCATACTCTGTGTATTGTTGGAATGGCATACAGTCCAGTTTTTGCAACCTGAGTACCCATGTGCAGTGAAGCATGTCAACAGGACAATACAATCACACACTCAATCGCACACTCTGGCATCCAACAAAATAAATGTAACTCCTCCACCACCCTATTTGGAGAAAAAACAACATGACTGTGCTTGAAAGTTTTCACTGACTGTCAGTATATTTTTTATTTCCATAAAGTGTCTGAATAATTCCACCACTGTGTCTGACTCCATCACTTCTGTCTCCTGTAGGATCCTGACATGTCCCCTCCGTCCTGCTCCATTACTCAGGTACAGTCCTCTTGTTCGTCCCCCTGCAACGCTTCCAGCTGGAGTGTGTCTCTGGCTGTGTCTGACGGACAGCGCCCTGGCCTGGCTGCCCTGCAGCTCCACGAGGGTGACGGCTTTGTCACATTATTCCACAGTCCACCTCTCACACAAGACAGCATGGAGGAGGCACAGAGAACTGTCCACCACCATCACCGCCTCCATAAAACCAGACTGGAGAAAAGTGACCCACCTCTCAATGTGTCTGAGTGGGTGTCAGACTCATCTGAACCTCTGTGGGTGGGCTATACCTCCAGCTGCTGTTCTGCTCAGGCTGAACTGCTGGTGTGGGATGCAGCTGGGAACATGAAGCGCTGCCATCTGACGTCTGGTCAGAAGATCAAACACCTGCAGGACAGAAGCACAGAGACCAGTGGAACGGGACAGATTACACTCACTGGTGTCCGTTTGTTCATGTGGGCTCTGCTGTGGTCACCTCTGATTTAAGTGAAACTTTTTGCACAGGACAAACTGTCTGTTGACCAAGTCCTGGCTTATACCAGTCCACACAAGGATGACAATCCTTTTTCTTGAGGAGAAAGTAGAAGAAGAATACGGATGCTGTATTTCTTAAAGAACCATGCAGATTAAGATTATAGTAAATAACTTGGATTTCTGAATTTTGATCACAACTCTACCAGGTGGAAACCTCCAATGGCTGAGCAGTGAGTCGAATATGGAAGTGTTTACAACTGCAGTACTGTCAGTGTCTGAATCCAAAATTTAGTCCCTCCCCACAGAGTCCCCTCCAACTTTTGAGCAAAAATTAACATGTGGCTGATATTTTTCATATTGGTGTTGCTACAAACAACAGTTTTGTTCTCATTAGCATATTTCTACTTCTGTGAACACTTCTCTGTCATGGAGGGCTCATGCATCTTTTTACACTACATATGCTTTTATGGTTCATTGGTTCATTTACATGTATAACAAAAAACACGAGACAGCAGGATTTAACAAGGCTATGTTTTCATCAATCCCTTGATTTGTTTATCAGTGTGGATTTAGAAAAAAAGCTTAAGTTAGATGTGGAATTTGCATTAATGTTTAATGTGCCTGTTGAATTCAGATGGCATGTCACATTACAATGAGAGAACCTGTTACTGAGAAACCAGCTTTACTTGGTAACTTGCAGGTAACTCCAAGGCAAAACTCACATACTCCATTATTCATTATATGACATAGTTTAATGCTGTGGACAATGATTTGTTTTCCTTTACTTCATCCTGACCTTTAACTGCAACAACTATCTCATCTGCATTCAGAAAACAATATTTCTTAACTCTGAACCATTTTACTGTAACACAATCTATTAATTTCCTAAAATACGTGTTTCTCCAAAAGTGTTTCTTTGTATTGCAAATGTGTTTCCAAAAAACTGGAGTCAGTGTTATACAAAGCCATAGAATCAGAATGTGATGATTATGGACTGAAATCGTATATTAAATAAAAAATAAAACAAAGACAACATGCTCATGTAGAAGTTGATACCAGGGTCATGTTTACCACTTTGGCACATTACCTCTTCTTTACACAATACACTGTAAATGTTTGGGAAATGAGGAGACCAATTGCTGTTTCTTTTGTCATTTTTTACATTTCATAATTTACATTTCATAATTTCATAATTTACATACATTTCATTACATAATGCACCAAACATTTTAAATGCATGACAAGTCAGCTCTGCATCAGTTCATTTTAACACTTTAGACTCTTTCACTGCAGAGCCATGCTGTTGTTGGTATTGTCTTGATGAAACAAATCAAGCCTTTTTTGAAAAAATGTAATCTACGTACTTGGCAGCATATGTTACTCTAAAACCTGTATGTATTGTTCATGGTTAATGTTTTGTTCACACATGTGTCATGCACCCACATACAGTACCATCACAGATCCTGGCTTTGAACTGGATGCCAGATGGTCTCTCTCTCCTCTTTAAACTGAAGACCCTGTGTCCATGATTTCCACAGAGAATTCACATTTTGAGTCATCAGTCCACACAACAAACTCATGCTGATCCAGTATTGACTTTCAGCCTTGTTCTTTTGATAAAATTATGAACTCCGGGATATGAAATCCCCAAATTACCTGCAATTTCATTCATAAAAACATTATTCTTAAAATGTTTGCCAGCATAGTATTTCACAGTGGTGAGCCCCTAAACACATCTGTTCCAGAAAAACTCCGCCTCTCTGCGATGCTCTATTTTTACACATTTTTCACATTACTAACATGTTGCACATTAACCTGATAACTTGTGCGATGTTCCGCCAGCTGTGTTTTTTAAAGCATTTCACAACCTTTCCAGTCTTTTCTGGCCAATGACCCAAATTTATTGCTAAGATCAAGCTTAAAATGGGGATGTAATTTTCAAAATAATATTTTTCACATTTTACATGCGATATGTTGTCTTTGTGCTATTTTCAATTAAATATGGACTCTCATTATTTTGCAAACATCTTATTCCTTTTTTCTTTATATTTCACAGAGAACCTTAGCTTTTCTGGAAAAGGGGGCATATACAAAAATATTTTCAATGGAAGCAAGTGATTTTGGCATTTCTGATTGGCTATCTAGTTGATGATTTTGGAATTTTTCTGTGTTTGGAAATAATTGACATTTCCACCAAGAACTGGTTGTTCAAGCTGTTGTTCATTACATGACACAGATCTGGTGGTAAAAGTAAAGACAGGGAAGTTGGGCACAGACTAGCACAGTTTGGTGGAAGGTTTGATTTGCATTTAATGATAGATATGTTGAAGAAACTCTACAAGACTGATGATAATGTAGAGGAGAGAGGACAATGGGGCAGTAAGGTTGAGTTTCTACTCGCTGTAGCAGGAAATGTTGTTGGTCTGGGCAATGTTTGGAGATTTCCCTATCTCTGCTACAAAAATGGAGGAGGTAAGAGAGATTATTCAAGATAGTTTAAAAGCATGATGTCTGTTTCTTACTTGTAGCCTGTAAATTTAGTGGTTTACTGATGTAGTACTTTTTTAAGGTTTGGGTCTTTAAAAATCCTGTTTATTTATAATCCATAAAAGGCATAAATAAGAATTAACCAAAACACAGTAAATGACCAGTGTTCAGTATTTCCATGAGGATCAAGAAAGGATTTACTGAAAATGCCCCCTAATGTTCAAACAAAATCTATGCCCCTGTAATAAGGTGTGTATTGTGTAATTTGTAAATGCAGGTGCATTCCTGGTGCCATATCTGGTTTTCGTAGCAACCTGTGGTGTCCCCCTGTTCCTGCTGGAGACCACCATGGGCCAGTTCACCCAGGAGGGGGGCATCACCTGCTGGAGGAAGCTTTGTCCTCTGGCAGAAGGTAAAATACTGAGGACTTGGTGAAAAGGCAAGAAATCACTGTGATACACTTTCTCTTGTTACATTTGACATTTCAGCCTTTGTGACTTTCATCAAGTAAACAGGCAGCTCGAAAACATACACAGCAGTCCATCAGCATAAGAAAGATGATGAAAAATGTAACTGTAAGTTTAAGCGATAATTCTAAGAAATGTCCCTGATCATTTTAAAGGAGATGTATTGTGCAAGTGACAGCTTCATGACTTTTCTTATTATGAAATAGATATTATAAAATATAATTAGATAAAATGATAAAGTATCAAAAGAGATTACTCATACTGGTGGATTAACCATTACGTAAACCTAATTTAGACCAGGTGTGTCATAAACCTTACACGTTGTGGCGAGGCAAATACATCTGTTAAGCCCAGTATAAATAATGTGCAGCCTGTGCAATGCGCTGATGGATGAAGCCACATCTTGTGAACTCTGAACCTGCAGGTATTGGCTACGGAGGTCAGCTCATCCTGTTCTTCAGCTGTATGACCTACATCATCATTCTGTCCTGGGCTTTGCTCTACCTGGTGTTCTCCTTCAGCTCACAGCTGCCCTGGGCCAGCTGCACCAACCACTGGAATACAGGTACAACACTTACCATAAATAACAGTAAATAACAATCTTAATGAAAAATGGCAAAACAATGTTTAAAAAATATAAAGACAAAAGCAACATTAAAAAATGCAAAAAGACAAAACTGTAAAGGATGCAAAATGAAGAAAATGATGTAATAAGGCACAAAAAATGCATTGTCCAGATGTTATTTTGAATTTTGTTCCTTTTGATTTTATACAATGTGTAGTAATCAAAATAAGATAAAATCGAAATAAAATCAATTTAAATTAGATGTATAACACTTATATGTGTCCATTATAGACTTCTGATAGGATTTTGACAAAACTAGAGAAAAGCAGGATGGAGGAGGGCTGATGTAAATCTTGTACGTGTGCACAGAGAGAAGCAGTAATAATGTTGAATGATCCACATCTGAAGTACTTTTATGTCTTCATTAGATCTCTATTATACTTTTACTTCAACTATATGATTAGTTCCATAACCTCATAGATTGCTTGGATATCATCAAAAATTTATTGTGGATATGAGGTCATATAAGGACTTTAGCAGGATTTCATAATATTGTGGCTATTTTGAGACCAAGATCGCTTCTGTTGTACAGATACTTGCTGAGATATGATGGAAAACATATATTGCCTGGCCAAAAAAAAGGACCTGGATTTAACTAAGCAAGTAGGTACGAGCCTCCCATTGGATAATTTCTGCATGGGTGATTATGTTTCAGCTGGCAACAA
>JAQQAE010007320.1:0-15963 GCA_029823295.1 Pseudamia nigra
CTTATGATATCACCCAAGGGCAGCATGTAAAGTGTAAAAAGTATTGGACCTAGTACTGAACCTTGCGGAACGCCATAATATTTCTGTGGTATTTTGCAGAGAAATTGCACATTTTTAAAGTTTCAAATACTATCTTGGCAAATGTAAACAAAATCCATGCAAGATAACTTTTGTGCCATTCTCAAAACTTTTGGCCATGACTGAACATAAAATACAACAGACTGGACTATATAAACAGTGTGAAATCTATTTCAGTATGCACAGGAAAGGACAATGCAGAGTTGATGTCATTCATAACAGAACAAATCTAATAATTAAATGGCAGAGACAAAAAATGAAAAGGAAATAAATAGATCTGACTGATAGAGACAATACATTAAATGCAAATAATCTTATTTATTGCATTTTATATAAACATTCAATAAATCTCAGTGTTACAGCACTAAAAACAAATCACCTTCACACTAATTCAGTGTCCAATCTATAGTCACATATTGTGTCTCACTGTCATCAACATATTTCACCATATTTGCCCCTAAACCTAAATGTAACTACAGTATATGTAATGTAGAGTTGTAAGAGATCATTAAAATCTTCTCATATTGCTAAAACAGACACTTTTACTCATGCCATGATAATATCTTACTGACTTTTTTGCTAGATTTTCCAAGTTTTAAGGATTTACCAATAAATCTAGTTGTGTTTTGTGCAGATCCCATTACTAATATGCGGATTAATGAATGACATAATTAGAGGATTGAACTACATTGTATTGAACACAACACTGAAATAGACACAACATTGACTTACTCTTCTAATCGCATCATGCATACTACTCCTACCTAACTTACATACTTCAACCCCACTCGATTTCTTTCAAAGGAACAAAAAATTTATCTCCTCAATATAATCAATCACAGGCATTAAACTCCTCATCACCAATGTCAAAGGTTTGTAAAGAACATCACATTTGTTTAATTTAATGTCTTTCTGTATAGCTGTGTGCGTACTCGCCATGTGCCCTCTTTCTCTTCTTATTAGCGTTACTGTGTCTTAATGAGAATGTAAATGTTGCCTCCAATTACATCGTCTGTCCGCTCTGCTCTGCATCAAATAGCACATGTAAAGTCCTCCTCCAGCCATGTCAGAAGGAGACTACTGCTGTTTGTAGCATTAACACAGTTACTAATGTACATATCAAACAATCTGCACACACACGACCTGGTACATAAAATCAACGTTTACATTGTCTGTTACATTTCTGTCTGTAGCCAAGGCTTGTAGATGTGATGATAATAAGAGATAAAACAATAAAGACACTGATTACAAAAAAAAAAACAATTTTCACCTTGTTTCTAGCTAATGATTTTGGAAACACTATTGGATTTCTTTTTTCAAGTAGACAAATGTGTGAGATGGGGGGGAGGGGTTGCATCATATTTCATCATCAAAAATTCCACTGACAAAAAGTGTAGGAATTGGTCTTCTCAGTGGATTAAAAACAAATGTGATATATTACACTGTAAGAACACCTCTGTTCCAACTTGTTTAAATAGAGCCGTTGCAAAGAAAGGTTCAAATTAATTACAAAATTATATATTTTTTATTTCTATTTTTTTGGCTGTGACAGTTTTACACCAGAAGATGGCACCAAAACAAGTGTCTGTGTTGTTGATCTATGCCTGCAACACATCAGAGTACTTATTTGAATATGAGTTTATTGGATAAAGGAAAGTGCATTGTAGGAGGAGTAGGTTCTTTTAAAATATGTGGATCATTCCTCAAAGTTGGGGGAAAAAAATCCCACCAATCTCTAAGTGTATTTGAAAAACTCATAAAAAACCTACAAGGCAAAGCAGAACGAGCCAATACGCTGAGATTTGTTGTAGTGGACTTTTGTGGATGCTCATTCACCTGAGGGGGCATTGGTGACTTAAAGGCTAGAGAATCAAGCCTGCGACTGGAGGGTCGTCGGCTCAAACCTCTGGACCCGTAGGAGATCTGGATGGGGAAGGTGAAGGTCACCATCTGTCTCTACCCTCATCATCATCACCACCACTGCAGGCCTTTTAAGCAAGTTCTCCCCCCCCAGGCCCTGCACAGCAGCTGCCCATCACCCCTCCAAGGGATGGGTTAAATGCGGAGAAAGAATTTCGTGTGTGTGTGTGTGTCTAATATATAAATATATATATATAATATAATGTATGCGTTTATGTGACTAATAAAAAAAGATAACTCACCTGTCCTGAAAATATTCATTAAGTCAGATTTTGTTGAAATTTTATTACACTTTCAGACACACCTGACAAATACACAATACCACAATATAAATGTAAACTAAATACACTAACTAGTCTTACTTAAAAAAAAATAACTGAAACTGAAAAGCAAAGCAAAGTTGTGCTCAGCTGAATCTTCCTGCACCTCAGTGAACTGGAGCCACATCCAGAGGGCAGAGATGGGAAAATTTGAGTGGGTTTTCCTTTGCGGCTGTGTTTGCATTGTATGTGATGAGTGTTGGAAACCTATTATTACTGGCTGTGGCTGTGAGTTCGGCGACAGAAAATCTGATGACAAAACAGGTATTTTGTAAACAAATCAAATGACAAGTTAATGAGTCTCTGTCAGACGCCTGCTGGTGTTTAAGTCTTTATGCCAATGTAATGTAACCCTTTGCTGACAGAATATGTAAACACGGCCACAAATTGCACCTAATGAAAAACAATCTTTTGTTATGATAATGTTGATCACAGAACACTTGCAGACCAACAACTAAGTCAGGCTCACTTTAAATCCATTTGTTAATCTGCTCTGTTTCTGTTTCTCAGATGCAACAACAGGAACTGGCTCAGATGCGACAACGAGATGCTAACCTAACAGCCCTCGCTGCCATCGGGCCGCGCAAAAAGCGTAAACTTGACTCACCAGGTGGCGCCACAGCTGGCTTAGAGGTAAGAATATTTTTATTTTGAGCATATGTAGGATTTAGTACAAGTTTGACTTGCAGTTCGCTTCAGTCGAATCTGTCTCAGTTCTTTTGGGCACATTATCTGGAAGACTTGCACTGACTAATGCATCATCAAACTTTGTCAGTTTGTTAATGTAACGCATAGATAGGGTAATTGCATAAAAATTAAGTTGCTGAAACAATTATGTAACCTGACTACAGCTACAGCAGACCTGTCTTAGAAATGCTGCAGAGGCCAACGAAGTAGTGTGCGAGTTGTGGATCCAAACTGTCAGTCAAAGCAGGGCAAACAACATCAAAACCTTCTTTCAGCCCTAAAATTTTATTAAAGGAGTTTTTCAGTAGACGGCCATCAGTACTCTCTGAGATCATGAGGTTTTCAGGATTCTATATGTACTTTGAATATAAACATTTTCTGACTTACTGGATAATTAAATGTCTATATAAAAAAAAAATTAGAAGGTGATTTTGGTTCTCACTCAGAAAAATTAGGCTCTTGAATAGGTCACTCATGTGTAATCTCTGAACCTGTGATCCGTGCTTTCAGTCGGCTACATAAGGTCAGATAGCTGCAACCTGACCTCTTTCCTGTAGTCACAGCATCACTATTTTATGTCCAATATAAGCTCCTTCTATGTCCTAAAACATGTTGAAGTTTAATATCGATGTTCAGCTGGTGAGGATTCTCTGCTGTGTTTCTGTTGCTCTGTGGATGCTGATGTGTGTTAGAGCAGCAGAGGCCTCCTGAATCCTGAGTAATGATGACTGCAGAGGAACACTCATGACCTTTTCCATCAACACACACTCACACACCCCTCCTCTCTAATCCAGGGAGTGAATGTGACCAAACTTGAGTGAAGGGGGTCAGAGTCTGCCTCGAGGCTGGTAGTGGGTGTGACGGCCCCCTGCCTCTCTCTTCCATCTCTCCCGCTCTCTCTCCTCCTTGAGGCCATCCATAGATTTCAGCTCTGCAGAAATGAGCTTGAGGCTCAGTGTTGGAGGGGCTAGGCAAGGGGGCTCGTGGCCTGGAGGATGGCTGGAGTGCAGTATGGGTGCCCCCTCTTGCTCACCCCACCCATGCCCGACACAGCCCTTCTCTCTCTCGCTCTCTCTCTTCGCACACATCCCGCCTGAGGCTCAGCCCCTGGCTGTCCCAGACAAAGGCTGCAGAGGGATGAGCGGCATGAGGGAGGGGAGCCCTGCAGAAAAATTTTTACATTTCGGGGGTTGCTTAAGCTGCTGATGGGGGGCACTGAACTCTGGGATGTGTGAGCGTTTTGCTGGCCTGGTGTTAGTAATGCAGCCGTGGGATGTTTAGCTGAATTAGTCAGGTTTCATGTCATTACTGTATGTACATGTGTGTGTTTGACGAAGTTTCTGAGCCACCCTGACACTCAGGGTCCAGCCTAGGCTTGTCTGAGCTTCGGTAAACACAGGCTGGCCAGTTTTTGCAAAGGAGCTCAGTCTGCCCCTTTTGACCTCAGGTAAAAAGGTATGGCTGGTTATTTGTTGTTTTGTAGTCAGAATAACAAAGCAACTGCATTGCTCGCGTGTATTCATAACAGCCCAGCGCCCCAGGGTGGAGAGGTGGGGGTGGATGGTATTATCTGAAGCCTGATCGGGCCTGCAGTCGGGAGCTAAAGGGCGTATTGAAGCAGCTCCAGGGCAGATGAGATAGAAAAGGCAGCTAGAGAGGCTCAGAGGAAAATCATTTGTGTTGTGCTGGAAGTTTCCAAGGGAGTTTGGTATGAATTCAAAGATGAGTCATGTTTTAAGAATTTCCAACACATTCAATTATATACAAAAGCCAATCATAGATTCTCATTAATTTTTTGTGCCTCAATTATCAGTGCCAATTTTTCTGAAAGCTGTAATTATAATGTTCTCTAAATCTAAATTATAAGAAAAGTATGCTGCATCCTGCACAGTTCTGTCTGAAATCAAATAGATTGCATTTGGACCCGGTACTAAATGAACTAAACATTTTAATTATGTCATCAAAGTTACACATATTATTTTAAAAAAATCAGTTTAAATCACAACAGCCTACTCAACATGGGTTATGATTTTCACATTGACAGCCTACCCTGTACTGTAATGTTGAGGTTCTTTTCTGATTTCAAAAGAAAAAAATATTGTTGAACTAAAATTTTCCACACAAGAGAAATGACGCAAAGAAACACAGTGACTGTTCTACTGTACATATAAACTAAAGAGATACTAAAACTAACTTTTGATTAATATTTAGTGACTAATCAAAATGTCAGTGATTACAGATATATATTTTTTCAATTTTGTAATTTGATGAACTACTAACATGTATCTAGTCGCTCCACAGCAGTGTTGAGGCCCCACCCTTTGGGTGTGTGCTGTGCTCCCATAGATACAGTATGGTGCATAAAGACATATGCGTGGTGCAGAGGAGGTTAGCATGCCTGCAGGCCGTGTGACTCCATAATGCTCTGATTGTGTTCCTGTGTGGACCTGGAGCTTCATTCCTATCCTCTGCTGTCAGCTCTGCCTCCAGGCTCCGCTCCACTACAAAATGGCAGCCCTGTTATCTGCACAAAAGGTTTTCAGCTTCTGTCTTCAATAGAATCTGAGAGAGGGGGAGGTAAGGTGAAGATGTGTTGTATGGCGATAAATACACACAGACGCTGGGTGATGTAGAACAGCTCACAGATGATCATGCCTCTGAGTTTTCACTGGGCTGAAAGTTGATCCACACAGGAAAAGCAGACGCTTAGAGAAGCAGCAGCTTAGGATGCTTCAGATCACCGTATCCAAGCTTTTGTGGAACCTTTTTTTAAAATGACAAAACCTGCATGACCATGTTCACATAGGATTTCATTGTACAAATAGTGAGTTTTTGGCTTTTTTTTTTTTTTTTTACTGCCATTTATGCCTCATTTTCCCCTCTTCACTTAAACACAGTGTACTCTAGCTTTTTATAGTAGAGTCAATATAAGTAGTAAACAGTAGAAAGTCAGTACAAAAACATGCTTGAAATACTTGAAATACAAATTTATTTGGCAGTCTCTTATGTTGCATCTTTGGAAATGCATGCTCTAATTTGCGTGTAAACAGATCCTAACTACCTTCTAAGAATAATTACTTTTTCAAAAGTTAGAGAATAGTATAGGTATTTGATGCAGATGAACTTAAATAGGTGAACATGAGCTAAATGACAAAGTTAAATCACAAAAGTTACATTTTATCATTTGATAGTTGCATTCTGAAGTTTAGAGCTGTGTTTTTCAAATGTAGGGTTCAGGAACTTGCTTACTGTTTCATCAATTGGCAGGGTAACATGCATAGAAATACTATGATATTTGAGTTGATTTTTCTAATTCTAGAGGTGGATCTAACTCAGTGTATTTACTTAAGCACAGTACTATACATTTGGCTTGACTGTTTTATTTTATTCCAGTACATTTGATTCAAACAATCAAACTTCAGCTTCTACCTGGTTGTAAGATTGGTTCATTGAAAGTCTTGTTCTTTTCTTCTGTGTCTTGAGCCATAAAATTTTGTGAACCTTTAAAACAGTTCTTATGATAAAGACAATTTATAGATAAGAAGGTTCCATTGACCTAGATCATGTAATGTAAAAGTAACTCTGGCTTTGGTTTTCAGATTGTCTTTTGTTGGCTCAGCCCTCGGGCTCGGCTCATGTTGGAAATAATAGCTTGGTTGTCTGCACAATAGTTTGCACCAGTGGTTCACAAACATCATTTGGTGCCACGTGGGAACTGAGTAGAAAACAGTTTATTTCACAGTCCATTTTCAACCAGGGGGCAGTTTGTGCTACATATTATTATTATTATTATTATTATTATTATTATTATTCTTTCGACAGGTAGAAAGAGTCCCACCCACAGAGACCCGATGGTGCTGAATTTCCCCTTCGTCACCCTGGGGTCACTTCAGGAAACTTCTCATTCTCATGTATTTTCTTTCAAACCACAGTTAACTTCTGCCCCGTGATGTTCTTTTCAAACGATTCGCCCCATCAAACTCGCCCCGGGACATTTCAGCAGCATGGGAAGCTACGCTCCGAGTCATTGCTGCTGTGAATTGAATTACTGTTTGGATAATGTACCATCTTGGGAAAGAGGGCTTGTTGTAGCAACATCTGTGTGAATGCAAAGGAGTTTTGAATGGCTACTCGCTGCAGGGCTGTACCTCGCCTCGGGCAGCAAACACACCTTAGACGTGAAGGTGTGGTGATCTGCTTGCAGGTCTGGGCTGAATAAGTGATTAAAAACTGTGGGAGATAAAAAAGCTGATAGTGCAACACAAAATAACCTTGTAATGGAAAGAAACACAAACTGAAAAAGTTTACAGAACCGTTTTAATGTGTGAAAGTTACAAATATAAGGCCTTTAGGACAGATTTGTGAACTTTAATTCAGAAAAAAAATTATCCTGAAACTGAATTTTTTATTAAAATTGTCTTTCCCAAACGTAAGATTAGTGTTTTACATATTTTCACCATTTCTCAATTTATTTACATCAAAGTTAATGATCTGTTTCAGTTCAACTCATGTCACAACAACCAGTGGTGGAATTTAACTAAACACATTAACAAAATACTGTAAATAACACAGTGTTCACAGACTTAAATGTGCACATTTTATGCTACTTGTGCACCACATCTCTGAAAGAACTAATGTATTTTTTACACTGCTTATTCCTTTTCAAATAAACAGCACATGTTCTGACATGATATGATGCAGTATTTCACGACTTATCTACCCAGTAGTTGCCCATCAAACGTAAGGTAGTTGCTGGAGCACAAGTTATTTATTAGTGATTAAAGCTGCTAATAATGATTTTTTTTTTTTATTGGCATTCTGGATAATCAATAGTTTTCATTTTGGTACTTTAAAACATAATTTCTTGCCTGAACTCTACTTTTACTTAGATTGCATTTTCATTATTTTCACTTTTACTTAAGGGTCTGACTTGTAATACATTATCTGTTAATAATAACACTCGTTATGAGTTTATGTGATGATTCTTTCCAGGATACACTACAAAGTTAAAAGAAAAAGGCTAGAATGACAAGCGATCGAAATCCAGAAGATGTGGAAATGCTGTAATGACAGGTCACATGCTGAAGTGTGTGAATGTATGTTTCCATGGCTCTGATGTGATGCTGCTTTCTCTGTTTATTCACATCTGCTTTGACTTGTTTTTAGGTTAAAGGCATAACCCTTTGTCCCTTGGTTTGGATTTTTCCTCTATTTTAAGATGAATTATTTCACAAAATGAAATTGGTCTGAATAAATTTGCACACAAGACCATAAAAAGATGCAGAATTTTAAAATTGATCACTGTTTTGTCACTTATCTGTGTCACTTTGTAACAGGAGAAATAGTGTTAGAATATAAAAAAACTACTATGAATGAGAAATCGGCCAAAATATCAAAAATTGTGGAAATTCCCACAGCTTATATCATGAAAAGTTCTATTTTTATCTCACAGATAGTGGACTGTTGTACTGTATCATGGCTCTGTATGCGAGTAAAATCTGAATCATGCATCAGTTCCATAGATTTAACTGGCTTGTATAGTGCAGAGCATTCAGCTGCAGACATTAAATGTTTCTGGCTTCCCATTTCGTCTGCATTCATTGTGTTAGGATACAAATAATACATTATGCCCCTGCTCTGGTTGATTTGTTGTGTGATCTATGACCAGACTTTGCATAATGCTGGTCTTTCTCCTCATTTAGGTTGCTTCAGGCTCTGGTGCAGGCTCCTCCACGGCCCCTTCTTCCCGCCAGCAGCTCCGTCAGCGGATCACGCGAGTTAACCTCAGGGACTTCATCTTCTGTCTGGAGCAGGATCGCACCACAGCCCGCTCTTTAATGCTCTACAAGGCGCTACTGAAATGAGGTGTCCCACAGGGAAGCGCACTCGACCCACTGCAGACAACAAACTGGATTTCTCTTCACCTCCTCCACTCTGCACGTGTTTGTCACAGTCTGTTTAATTTGGTCTCTGTCTGTTTCTGAGCACCATTTGAGTCTTCAGTTTTGTCACAACTCTTCAATTTCGGCTAATCCACATGCCTATGACTGGATGGCACATCTGCATTTCAACTCTGTTTCTTATAGCAACAGATATTAATATAAAACATGCAGAGTTGAAAAGGCCTCAAACTAGGCAAAACTGAGTGCGACCTGCTTTGAGAATTTTCTGGACTTGAGCAGATCCTCACCTTGTGGACTCCAGCGCTGTACCTTAAGAGGTGCCTTTAGAGTCTCTTTCTTAACCTCTCCATAGTAACATTAAGGTTTTATGTCAGCTCCTTGCTAATCGTAGCCCACATAGTTACCGACTCAGGACCCCGGGCTCATGGGCTCCCTGGTTTATTATTTTTTTAAGCTTTCCATCACCGTCAGTTCTGTGATGAATCTCTTCACAACTGTTCAAGTTGGTACGGTCACACAACGGACTGTCTGTTTTACATTTTAAATCACCTGCCGCTTCAGGGTGGAAGAGAATCAACGAGTTCCAGGAATGTTTTATTCAGTATAATGACAAATGATCATTGGTGTCAGAGGAATGTGTACCGTGAGTACTGTGAAGAATAGTTGCTGACTGAACGCGACTGGTAATTCAGAGGGTGAAGTTGGTAGATTTTAAATTGTGTGTGAACTCCTGCAGTGGAGGACGCATAACGTGTGTGTGTCAGTGTGTGTGTGAGCGTGGAGTGGGCGTGGATCTATGGGATAAGCATGCTGAAAGTAATGACACTTGAAAGGTTAAAGGAAGAGTTCGACATGTCAAATATGTGTTTTAAGATCAACAACAAACAGTTAAATGTGAAATTACAGCTCAATTAGCTTGGCTACAAAGATAGAAAACAGGCAGAAAATGTTACCTCTTTTTATCTGTTTCCACTGTCAGAACTTCAGGGTCTATATGTACCTCCTCGCTCACTCTTGTACTTTACAGTCAGTGGCCGCAGAACTAAACATCACATCAGCTGCTTCAACACATTTTCTCTGACCTAAGAATCAATGTTATTTGTAGTAGAGTTAGACTTTCTCTCCACCTGGTTTTTTGTAACGCAAATAGACAGAAGGGGACTTCAATTTAATCTAATACCTTGGGCTGAACAATTACGGTAATGGAAATATCAACATTTTATATGCCATTTCTGTATCACATTTGATAAACATAACATGTCATACAAATATAATTAAAGCCTTACGGTGCCACAGAGATGCCCCGGTTGACAAATCTCTAGATGTAAGGGAAGATGGAATCTAAGTTAAAAAAAAAATGTAACCACGATTCGATCACAGAACATGAAAAAAATAATGGCAATATGATATTTTGCACATTGTCCCACAAATGCAAGCGTTTTCTTAGGAATCTGTTTTGTTGTTTTTCTACTGAGAACGAAGTTCTGTTGTTACATCACTGAGCACATGTACTAGTGCTGTAAATGCTGTACAGCAGCTCTGATTTTGACTGTTTGGATTCTGAAAACGAGACATTGTATGACCTGTTTTTAAAAATGGTTGAAAGTCGGTTTTATTACATGGTGTTGTTGAAGTTCTATGATTATTTCCATGAAGCAGATGTTTGCAATATGTATATCCTGATTCAACATAAAATGTAATGGCAGTAAAATCAGTTTTTAGGTCAGTATGTTTGAAATCAAATTCTTTAGTAAATCTCCATGTAATGATTGTCGCTGTTGAAAGTCTGCATCCCCATGTTGGGATTTCATTTTCAGTAGTGACCAGTTCATTGTACATTATTACCTACTTTTTTGTCACAATACTCCTGCCTCGCTGTTTTTGTTTTTGCACCAGTAAAGTGTTGGTGTCACTTCAGTCTTTGGGGCAGCAGTGGCTCGGGAGGTAGAGCAGGTTGTCCAGTAACCACAGGGTTAGAGGCTCAAATCCCACTCCATCCCAGTCATTGTTGTGTCCTTGGGCAAGACACTTTACAAATCTTGCTTTGTATGAATGTGAATGAATGTTTGGTGGTGGTCTGAGAGGCCGTTGGCGTGGATTGGCAGCCACATTTCCATCAGTCTGCCCCAGAGCAGCAGTGGCTACAGATATAGTTTACCACCACCAGTGTGTCAATCTGGCGTGAATGAATAATGGATGCAGTGTAAGCACTTTGAGAAGGAGACTTGAAAAGCGCTATATAAATCCATTATTTTATTATTGGGCTATTGAAACACAAAACAAATGATTCCTTATTTGGCACCTGTTATAAAATGCCATCATGGAAAAGGAATATCCACTTTTCTCAAAACTTTCCTAAAGGTTTTGGTGGAAATCTGGCTAAATTAAGTAAATATGATTTCACATGTATGACTATAAATCACAGGTTTTTATTAAAAATATAACAATGACTTAGATTTAAAGGTGATCAAAAAGAACCAGACTAGCTCTTCCTTCCTAGCTTCAGTCTCCTTGCTGTCACTACAAATATGAGTGATAAGTATTTTTGCACAATGTCGAACTCTTCCTTGAACACAAACCATTCACTTTTTTGACAGTTTTTAAGTTACAATCTGCACAGATCACAGGGAGCTGGCTCTCCTACGGACAGTAAACTCACTCAGGCTGTTTCATGAAGGCTAACGAAACATAAAACTCCTCTTCAGATCGAACATTCCTGCAGTTTCCTCACGACCCCCGCTCCTCCTCCTCATCTCAGCCGATGTGTCGTAAAACTTTTAGCTCAACGTGCAACTATGAAACCTTGTTAGAAATCAGATCACGGTGAAACATTGACCTTGTACTGTTGAAAATGTTAATTTGTCATAGTAGTTGAATATGCAGTTTTGCTTCACGGTTTGCTGTTCAAAGGCTGTTTTTAAGACTTTTGGAAAGGGTGTGTATATTGAAGGTTTTTAATGCTTTAAATGTCTTTTTTCCCCCATAATGGGCATTTGGTTTGTATAGTATATAGCTCTAATTGATAATTGAAGCTGTGGTGTATGTACTGTACTATGTACTATATTCAGCAAGAGTCGGGGTCTTCAGGGCGCCGGCCAAAGTATCATCTGTTGGAAGGACACAATTTTTGCGACTATTTATATTTCCTACATTCTGTATTCAATCCTGACGCATTTCAGGCAATGCAATTTTACAGTTGTTTGTACCTTTGCAAAAAAAATTAAATAAAGAAAATGTTAAAGAAGCAGGTTTGGTTTGACCGTGTTCAAACTTTCTGCAACCAGTTTGATTTTGTATAATTTGGTAAAAACTACAACTAATATATTTCATTGTGAACTCCTTTACCAAAGGAAATATAGATGTTTCTGCAACTAATGTTTAATTTTCCTATCCGATTGTCTAATCTGCCGATTACTCTTTGAATCCATTTGGTCTAGAAAATAGTAAAAAAAATAAAATAAAATCAACCATGTATGACAGCCATTCAATTCCAACACAAACACACCTCATTCTACTTAATGAAGTGCTGATTAGGTGATCACCTGAGGCAAATTTTACTTAATGAGGGAAAAGTATGTGAATCAGGGTTATTCCACAAATACTGATTTCTGAACTCGTCGTTAAAACATCAGTATTGTGTTGTTTTTAAAATGAATATCACCTTATTTTCTTTGCGCTATTTAAGTCTGAAAATGCTGCATCTTTTTATTTTGACCATTTGTCCTGTGCTGCAAATACGTATATGCGCTAAATGACAATATTTTTATTTGGGAAAAATGTTGTCAGTAGTTACAAGAATGAAATGTTCATTTTACTCAAACACATACCTATAAATGGGAAAAAGCAATTTATTCAGTCACCAAAATATTCAAGAAAATAAACAAGTAATCATAAAAAGCTAAAAAATGATTTAAAACAAAAAATGAAACTAACACAAATAATCATCAGTTGGATAAAAATTCACAAAATAATCACCAAATTGACAACCTCTCTTCTGACATAAAACAGAACAAATAAAACCTTTTTGACTTTTTATTAATACATCTGTACAAATGGAAAAATTGACATTAATACATTAAATATACATTTTCAAAATTGCAGTTTTATAAAAAAGAATTAAATAATGTGTCCTGTGGCATCCTCACACACTTATAAAAATTACATTTTGATTACACGGTGGACAATATTCACCAAGCAAGCTGTTAAAACCAAACGGAGGAGATTTTATTACAAATGTTTCACCTGTCACGTGACTTTACAGAGGTTATCAGACTGTATCATGATCAGGCTTCTTTTAAAGCATTTCTATGTGTGATTTGATTTGCTCGATTCTGCAGCAGAGGTCAAAGGTCTCCTAAAGTCTTAAAGTTATTTCCTGTAACGTTTGAGTCCTGAGGTGTGTTGCCTCTGTGTTTCTGTCGGTGACATTTCCATGCAGCTGCTAGAGGATCTGCATGTGAGTACGAACACTGTGAAGTTGTTTGTTCCTCCACTTGCAATGAGCGAGTTAGTCCAGAGGTTCCTGTTTGATCCGGATCGGGGTGCTGGTGATGCACTGGCTGTGCCGCAGGTCACGACACAGAACGTACTCGCTGAACTGGGATGAGTCGACTCCTCCGCCACACGACGCCTTGATGGTAAAGCCCTTCTGAAACAGACGCTCCAGGACCTGCAGACATTTAGTGAGATGTTGGTTAGGTGAGATATAAGATGCATCACGGGAGACGTAGAAGTTTTTCAGATAGTTGCAAGGAACATTGACCAGTTCCAGAGTTGTTTTAGGTTGTTTCTATGGCTTTTTCAGCCACTAACAAAAAGCCATGTTAGGGCAAATCCCCTGCCTACTTTTGAAGTGGACTGTGACGTTGACCTTTTTCCTTAAAGGTCACAGCATATTTGATTTGAATTGAAAGGACTTTTTTCACTTGTTTTAGGGAATTTCTGTTGACAAGCTCATAGATAAAGATGAAGACAGTAAAATGTCTGCCCTGGCTGTGGCGTTGAACAGTCCAAAGGGGTGGGGACGTTCAGTCCGTAATGATGTTAGCAATATATTAAAATGGGTGCAACATTAAAATTTGGTGCCTCTAGCTATAGTAGTTTTTTTTTGTTATTAAGGCTGTGACCTAATTAATATGCAAATTATGTGGTGGTGGCCATAGTAACCCTTCCCCCTACCCTTTACTACCAATGTGTCAAGTTTGGTTAGTTTGGGTCCAGCAACTTTGGAGATACAGAGCCGCTTGCACACCCCCGTCACCAACTTCCTTTAAGCAGAGGATAATAAAGAAAGATAGGAAGCAATGAAGTACAAATACTTTGTTACTGTACCGTAAGAGTCTTCAGATGCCTAGACATTTTGTTTTAATACACTTGAGGAAAATGATCAGTTATTTACATTTTGTATCATTGTGCAACATTGAGGCTAACTTTAGTGTAAGTGAACTTACACTAGTATGATAGTCCCCCTCCCCAGTCCCACACACGCCCTCGCACGGCTCCAGATCTACCTGAGCACAGTTACCCCTTGTACCATACACCATCATGTCATCACGTACACAGAAGGAAAACATCGTGACCACCCCAAACCTTCCGATTCACCTCAGCGTGTTACAACGGAGGAGCAGCTGCAGTGGAACTGACCACTATGAGAATCCTTCATCCCACAACCATCAGACTGTTCAACACCACAGCTGATGGCAGATGAAGACTACGAACGGCATCTGACTGATTTGACCATTCTTGTCTATGAGCTTGTCAGTTGAATTTAGCTGAAAGGGATAAATAAAGTTTTTTTCAAATAAAGTCAATAATACAAAACAAACAAGGCTTTGCATTATCATGAGGCGTACTGTACTTTAATCTGCAAGAAACGTGGTCTCAGGCTTAACAGAATGACAACAATGAACATTATCAACTTTATGGCTTATTTTGAGTCATTTTGGTCAATGCAATTCTTTAAAGTAAATGTTGAAAGGAACAGTCTACAGATTATACATTATATCCATGTGTTGTACCCATGTTTGTAGAAATGCGTGAATGACTACTTTTTTGAAGCACACAAACCATGCCAGAGTCAAGGAGGTTTATTGTTATTGAGCACAGTGTGGAGCACCCACACCTGCCAAACAAAAAAAGTATTTTTGGATCAAACATGTTTGAGTACAGTAGATTGCCTAGCGTGGTGCCACACTCAGTGACTGGATCAAATGTTCCCTGGTTTACCCATCGTTGGTGCATATCACTAGTGAGGTCAAACATATGTTTTACAGAAGTAAAACACTGCATGGTTCCCCTTTACTAATCTACTGTTAGCTCAACATGGAAAAAATAAGTTGCACTATCACACCATCTGATGAAGATTCTTGCTTCTTAGTGAAGGAATGTACTGCTGTGTTAATTTTTTTGAATATCTTCTTATATTCTCAAAAGCCTCCAGTGCTGGAGTATTGTCTATGTCTACATATACCGGTAGTACAGTATATGTCTGAAAGGGAACATGTTGAGCAAGTTTTTAATCTATGTTTCTATACTGTTTTAGATTATTGCCAAGATGTTTGAAAATGCTCCTTGGGGTGTTTTTTGAAGGCTTTGACAGGTGGACAGCAGCAGTGGAGTTTATTATTACTTATTACTCCAGCAGCCAGAGGACCTTGGCGACCACTTACAGATAAACTGAAACACCTCAGGGAGCACTTGTTCAAGCCTTAGCAATTATTTCAAACACTTAGGAAACATAAACCAAACCTGGCCCAAAATGACCATTTTTAGAGCATCGAGTATATCCTTATTACTTCGCCACTGGAGGCAGTTGCCAAAGTTAGAAAAAAAGGCACTGAAACACCTCAGGGGGACACTTGCTGATGTCTTAGTAAACACCTTCAGAAACATTTATGAAAATCAGTCTAAAGTGACCATTTGGAGTATGAAGTTTTTTCTGCGTGCAGAAATCATCAAATGGCAAAGTAATCATCAAGTAAGCGTGTGCAGGCAGGTTGGAATGGTTGGAGAAAAGTGTCCGGTGTGATGTGTGATAGGAGGGAATCGGCAAGAAT